>JABUQX010137618.1:10000-62939 GCA_015478945.1 Trachelipus rathkii | reverse complement strand
CCTAGCTACTTTCATAATTTCTGTCTTTTCGGTGCTTCTTTTCATATTTAATCTTCTCATTTGGTCATTCCATCTGTCCATCATCCCCAGAATATCAGCTCCCTCCTCCGCTATAAGGGCTGCGTCGTCAGCATAGAACAGGATGTACTCCGCCTTTTCCTGTCTATAAATTCTCTTTAAACCGTAGTTCATATATATATTATGAACAGTAACGGTGAGAGAACGCTTCCTTGTCTAACTCCCGTATCTAACATGAACCATCTCTCATCCCCCAATTTCCTCATTATCTTGTTTCTGGAAGTCTGGTATGTGCTTTAATTGTTCTTATTAGCTTTAGATTGATTCAAAATTCTGGTTCTCCCAGCATTTTCCATAACTTTTCTCTATTTATCCTATCAAATGCTTTTTCAAAGTCCAAAACGGCCACATCATTCTTCTTAACGTCTTTTCTATCAACATTTTCATGTAGATTATTGGCTCTGTTGTGCTTCTGCCCTCTCTGAATCCGTATTGCCATTTTCTCAAGACTCCATCTTCTTAACTTTGCAGTCTTATCTTTAATATTCTGATCTTTAATAATATGATTATCATTTTTATCATTGTTAAATTTAAAGGTTTATCATTTTTATAAAATGATTATTCTTATTTATAAAATGGATTATCATTTTTATTAAAATGATTATCATTTTTATTAAAATGATTATCATTTTATTAAAATGATTATCATTTTTATAAAAAATGATTTTACCATTTTTATAAAATGATTATCATTTTATAAATGATTATTTTTTTTAAAAAATAATTATATTTTAATAAAATGATTATCATTTTTATAAAATGATAATTATTTTTATAAAATAATTAGCATTTTTATAAAATGATTATCATTTTTATAAAATGATTATCATTTTTATAAAATTATTATCATTTTTATAAAATTATTATCATTTTTATAAAATTATTATCATTTTTATAAATTATTATCATTTTTATAAAATTATTATCATTATTTTATAAAATTATTATCATTTTTATAAAATGATTATCATTTAATAAAATGATTATCATTTTAATAAAATGATTACCCTTTTTATAAAATGATTATTCATTTTTATAAAATGATTATCATTTTTATAAAATTAATATCATTTTATAAAATGATTATCATTTTTATAAAATGATTATCATTTTTATAAAATTAGATTATCATTTTTATAAAATGATTATCATTTTTATAAAATTATTATCATTTTTTATAAAATGATTATCATTTTTATAAAATGATTATCATTTTTATAAAATGATTATCATTTTTATAAAATGATTATCATTTTTATAAAATGATTATCATTTTTATAAAATGATTATCATTTATAAAATGATTATCATTTTATAAAATGATACATCATTTTTATAAATGAATTTATTTCATAAAATGAATATCATTTATATAAAATGATTTTTTATTTTTATAAAATGATTATCATTTTTATTAAAATGATATCATTATTTATAAAATGAATTATCATTTTTTAAATGATTATATTTTATAAAATTATTATTATTTTTATAAAATGATTATATTTTAAAAAAATGATTATCAATTTTTATAAAATGATTATCATTTTTATAAAATGATTATTCATTTTTATAAAATGATTATCATTTTTATAAAATGATTATCATTTTTATAAAACGATTATTATTTTTATCATTTATATCATTTATATAAAATGATTTTTATTTTTATAAAATGATTATCATTTTTATTAAATTATTATCATTTTTATAAAATGATTATCATTTTTTTAAAATGATTATCATTTTTTTAAAATGATTATTATTTTATAAAATGATTATTATTTTAAAAATGATAATTTTTGTATAAAATAATATCGTTGTTATAATATGTTTATTTTTTTTAAAATGATAATCATTTTTTGTAAAATTAATTATCATTTTTATAAAATTATTATCATTTTTTATAAAATTATTTATTCATTTTTATAAGATTATAGGTTAAAGAAATTGATATTTTTCATTTTATAATAGAAGAAATACATTTCTTTATAAAATGCGTTATCATTTTTGTAAAATGATAATAATTTTCTATAAAATGATTATCATTTTTATAAAATGGTTATCATTTTTATAAAATGATTATTATTTTTATAAAATGATAATCATTTTAATAAAATGAATATCATTCTCACTTGTTCTGGTGTGCTGGTTTCTTTCTTCATTAATATCATTAATTATATCTTCCTCCCAACCCCTTCACAATCACCTCAAATATTTGAATTCTTCCACCTGTCTCTGTGCAGTTCCTTCTATTCTCATGTTTAAATTCTCCTTCACCCTAGCTACTTTCATAATTTCTGTCTTTTCGGTGCTTCTTTTCATATTTAATCTTCTCATTTGGTCATTCCATCTGTCCATCATCCCCAGAATATCAGCTCCCTCCTCCGCTATTAGGGCTGCGTCGTCAGCATAGAACAGGATGTACTCCGCCTTTTCCTGTCTATAAATTCTCTTTAAACCGTAGTTCATATATATATGAACAGTAACGGTGAGAGAACGCTTCCTTGTCTAACTCCCGTATCTAACATGAACCATCTCTCATCCCCCAATTTCCTCATTATCTTGTTTCTGGAAGTCTGGTATGTGCTTTAATTGTTCTTATTAGCTTTAGATTGATTCAAAATTCTGGTTCTCCCAGCATTTTCCATAACTTTTCTCTATTTATCCTATCAAATGCTTTTTCAAAGTCCAAAACGGCCACATCATTCTTCTTAACGTCTTTTCTATCAACATTTTCATGTAGATTATTGGCTCTGTTGTGTCCGCCCTCTCTGAATCCGTATTGCCATTTTCTCAAGACTCCATCTTTTAACTTTTTCAGTCTTATCTCATGTTTTGATCTTAATAATATTATTATCATTTTTTATAAAATGATATCATTTTAAAATTGTATTATCATTTTTATAAAATGATTATCATTTTTATAAAATGATTATCATTTTTATAAAATGATTATCATTTTTATAAAATGATTATCATTTTTATAAAATAGATCATTATAAAATGATTATCATTTTTATAAAATGATTATCATTTTTATAAAAGGTTTATTATTTTTATAAAATGTTATCATTTTTTATATGATTATTATGTGTGTTAAATGAATAGAATTTTTAAAAACTGATCATAATATTTTTTGAAATGTATATATTTATATACAATGATATTCTTTATTAAAAGATTATCATTTTTATAAAATGATTATATTTTTTATAAATTTATATCATTTTATAAATTATTACATTTTTTTGAAAATGATTATCATTTTTATAAAATGATCATCAAATTTATAAAATGATTATCATATTTATAAAATGATTACCATTTTTATAAAATGATTATCATTTTTATAAAATGATTATCATTTTTATAAAATGATTATCATTTTATAAATGATTATCATTTTATAAATTAACCATCATTAATATAATGTATTATAATTTTATAAAATGATTATCATTTTTATAAATTAGTTTATCATTTTATAAAATGATTATCATTTTATAAAATGATTACATTTTATAAAATGTTATCATTTTATTAAAAATGATTATCAATTTTTGATAAAATGATTATCATTTTTTTAAATGATTATTCATATTTATAAATTGAATCTTCTTCCTAAAATGACTATCATTATAATTAATTATTAATATTTATAACTTATGTAGCATTGCGTAAATTCTTTTATCATATTTAATAAAAATGATTATCATTTTAATAAAATATTATCATTTATAAATGATTATCATTTTATAAAATGATTATCATTTTATAAAATGTATCATTGTTAACAATGATTAAAATATTTCAAAAATTTATTTAAATGGCGATAAAGTGATTATCATTTATAAAATGATTACATTTTTATAATTTTTATCATTTTTATAAAATTACTATCATTTTTATAAAATGATTATCATTTTTATTAAATTATTATCATTTTTCCAAAATTATTATCATTTTTATAAAATGATTATCATTTTTTTAAAATGATTATCATTTTTATAAAATGATTATCATTTTTATAAAATTATTATCATTTTATATAAAATTATTATCATTTTTATAAAACGATTATCGATACTAGAAAATTAACATTTTTTTTTTATAAAATGATTATCATTTTTAATAAATGATTTTCAGTAAATATCATTGTTATCATTTTTATAATTTTGATTATCATTTTTATAAAATGAATATCATTTTTATAAAATGATTATGATTTTCATTTAAAATTTTTATCAATTTTATAAAATGATTATCATTTTATAAAATGATTATTCATTTTTATAAAATGATTATCATTTTTATAAAAGTAAAACACTCTTGTATTTTCATTTCATATTTATAGATTCAAATATCATATTTATAAAATGATTATCATTTTATAATATGATTATCATTTTAATAAAAATGTATTACTATCATTTTTATAAAATGATTATTTTCTTTAATAAAAATACTTTTCATTTTACAAAATGATTTTTCACCCCCCCCCCCCCCCCACACCCCCTTTTTATAAAATGATTTATCATTTTTATAAAATGATTATCATTTTTTATAAAATGATTATCATTTTTATAAAATGATTACATTTTATAAATGATTATCATTTTATTATATATATTATTTTTTTTTGGTAAAATGAATTATAAATTTTATAAAATGAATTATCATTGTTTAATAATGAATATCATTTTATAAATGATTATCATTTTTAATAAACTAATTATCATTAGAAAACAGTTATTCATTCCTAACAAGCATACATTATCATTTTTATTAAAATGAATATAATTTCATAAGATGATCATCATATTTATAGGCTTTGTATTTCCGATTAATTAAGAATGAGTTATTAACGTATATAAAATGATACATTTAATGTGTTCTTCCATTTCAAGCTCATTATTAGGGTTGTCAAAGTAAGTATTAATTTTTAAAATGATTTTCAATTTTTATAAATGATTATCTTCTTTTATTAAAATTTTTAATAATTTTTAGAAAAGGGTAAAGTCCCTTGTAGCACCGATATCATTCTAAAGTAATAACGTCACTTTATAATATGATTATTTTTGTTTAAATGCTTTTACTCTCTTTTACCGAGTTTTTTTTTTCTAAGAATATCAATTTATAAAATGGATTATCATTTTAATAAAATGATTTTCATTTTATAGATATTGCATTCCTGAGAATTGAGCATAAAGTTTTATTACATGGAATATCATTTTAAAAATGATTATGATTTTACAAAACGATTATGACTTTTATAACTAAAGAATATCTTTTATTTCTTATAATAATTAGAAAATGATGTTCTCAAATTAAAAAAAATTATTATCATTTTTATAAAATGATTATCATTTTTATAAAATTATTATCATTTTTATAAAATTATTATCATTTTTATAAAATGATTATCATTTTTATAAAATGATTATCATTTTATAAAATTATTATTTTTATAATATTATTATCATTTTTATAAAATGATATCATTTTATAAAATTATTATTATTTTATTAAATTATTATCATTTTCATAAAATGATTATCATTTTTATAAAATGATTATCATTTTAATAAAAGTTATTATCATTTTATAAAATGATTATCATTTATAAAATGGTTATCATTTTTTATAAAATGATTGATTATCATTTTTATAAAGATTATCATTTATAAAATTGTAATCATTTTATAAAATGATTTATCATTTTTATAAAATATTATTCATTTTAATAAACATGTATATCATTTTTATTAAAATATTATCATTTTTATAAAATGATTCATCATTTTTATAAATATTTCATTTATAAAATGATTATTATTTTTTATAAAATGATTATCATTTTTATAAAATGATTATCATTTTTTAAAATTATTATCATTTTTATAAAATGATTATCATTTTTATAAAATGATTATCATCTGTAATATGGTGATTATATTTATTTTGTAAATGAATCTAAACTGTGTGTATCTCTTATCATGAGCTGTTACTTGAATATCATTTTTATAAAATGATTATTTTTGTATCTAAAATGATTATAATTTTTATAAAAATGATTTTATTATTTTATAATTTTGATTATCATTTTTATAAAAATGATATATCATTTTTATAAAATTATTATCATTTTTATAAATTGATTATCATTTTTTTAAAATGATTATCATTTTAATAAAATGATTATCATTTTATAAAATGATTATCATTTTTATAAAATGATTATCATTTTTATAAAATGATTATCATTTTTATAAAATGATTTCATCATTTTATAAAATGATTATATTTTTATAAAATGATTATCATTTTTATAAAATGATTATCATTTTTATATGATTATTATTTTTGTAAAATGAATATAAAATTTAAAAAGATGGTTAATCAGTTTATCTATTGTATATAATTTTCTATTACAATGATTATCCTTTTTATAAAATGATTATCATTTTTATAAAATGATTATCATTTTTATAAATTTATTATCATTTTTATAAATTGATTATCATTTTTTGAAAATGATTATCATTTTAATAAAATGATCATCATTTTTATAAAATGATTATCATTTTAAAAAAATGATTACCATTTTTATAAAATGATTATCATTTTTTATAAAATGATTATCATTTTTATAAAATGATTATCATTTTTATAAAATGATTATCATTTTTATAAAATGATTATCATTTTAATATAATGAATATCATTTTTATAAAATGATTATCATTTTTATAAAATGATTTATCATTTTTATAAAATGATTATCATTTTTATAAAATGATTATCATTTTTATAAAATGATTATCATTTTTATAAAATGATTATCATTTTTATAAAATGATTATCTTTTTTATAAAAAGATAATTATTTTATAAAATGATTATCATTTTTATAAAATGATTATCATTTTTATAAAATTATTATTATTTTTATAAAATTATTATCATTTTCATAAATGTTTATCATTTCACAAAAGATTTATCATTTAATAAATGATTATCATTTTTATTAAAAATTGGATTATCATTTTTTATAAAATGATTATCATTTATAAAATGATTTATCATTTTTATAAAAATGATTATCATATTTATAAAAATTGTTATCATTTTTATAAAATGATATTATTTATCTAAAATTTATTATTATTTTTATTAAATGATTATCATTTATAAAATGATTATCAGTTTATAAAATGATTTATCATTTTTATTTTTATAAAATGATTTTCATTTATAAATGATTACATTTTATAAATTTTATCATTTTTATTAAATGATTATCATTTTTATAAAATGATTATCATTTTTATAAAATGATTATCATTTTTATAATATGATTATTTTTTTTTGTAAAATGAATATAAATTTTATAAAATGATTATCATTATTATAAAATGATTATTATTTTTATAAAATGATTATCATTTTTATAAAATGATTATCATTTTTATAAAATGATTATCATTTTTATAAAATGATTATCATTTTTATAAAATGAATATCATTTTTATAAAATGATTTTCATTTTTATAAAATGATTATTATTTTTATAAAAATGATTATCATTTTCGAAATAATAATCATTTTATAAAATGATTATCATTTTTATAAAATATTATCATTTATAAATGATTATCATTTTTTATAAATGATTATCATTTTTATAAAATGATTATCATTTTTTATAAAATGATTATCTTTTTTATAAAATGATTATCATTTTTATAAAATGATTATCATTTTTATAAAATGATTTTCATTTTTATAAAATGATTATCATTTTATAAAATGATTTTCATTTTTATAAAATGATTATTCATTTTTATAAAATGATTTATGATTTTTTATAAATGATTATAATTTTTATTATAATTAATTTTTTTCTTTGAATGGTGAATATACCTTTTTTAAGATGATTATCATTATTTAAAATGAATATCATTTTATAAAAATTTGATTATCATTTTTATTAAATAATATCATTTTTAAAAAATGATTATCATTTTTATTAATTTAATTATCATTTTATAAAATGGAATATCATTTTTATAAATGATTATCATTTATAAAAATTGTAATCATTTTATAAAATGATTATCATTTTTATAAAATGTATTCATTTTAATTAAAATGATTATCATTTATAAAATGATTATTCGTTTTATAAAATTGATTATAATTTCTTATCATTTGATTTTCAATTTATAAAATGATTTGCAGATTCTTAGACCATTATCATTTACACCAGGGAGGTTTTTCATTTTTATAAAAGATTATTTCATTTTTATATGATTATCATTTTATAATATGATTATTTTTTTGCTAAAATGAATTAAAAATCAAAATAGAATATATCATTTTTATAAAATGATTATCATTTTAATAAAATGATTATCATTTTTATAAAATGATTATCATTTTTATAATTTGATTATCATTTTTATAAAATGAATATCATTTTTATAAAATGATTTTCATTTTTATAAAATGATTATGATTTTTATAAAATGATTATCATTTTTATAAAATGATTATCATTTTTATAAAATGATTATCATTTTTATAAAATGATTATTATTTTTATAAAATGATTATCATTTTAATATAATGAAGGACATCATTTTTATAAAATGATATCATTTTTATTATACAATGATTATCATTTTTATAAAATGATTATCATTTTTATAAAATGATTATCATTATTTTATAAAATTAATATCATTTTTATAAAATTATTATCATTTTTATAAAATTATTATCATTTTTATAAAATGATTATCATTTTTATAAAATTATTATCATTTTTATAAAATTATTATCATTTTTATAAAATTATTATCAATTTTATAAAATGATTATCATTTTTATAAAATTATTATTATTTTTATAAAATTATTATCATTTTCATAAATTGTTTATCATTTTTATAAAATGATTATCATTTTAATAAAATGATTATCATTTTTATAAAATTATTATCATTTTTATAAAATGATTATCATTTTTTAAAATGATTATCATTTTAATAAAATGATTATCATATTTATAAAATTGTAATCATTTTTATAAAATGATTATTCATTTTTATAAAATGATTATCATTTTAATAAAATGATTATCATTTTTATAAAATGATTATCATTTTTTATAAAATGATTATCTTTTATAAAAATTTCACTTTTTATAAAATGATTATTATTTTTATAAAATGATTATCATTTTTATAAAATGATTATCATTTTTATAAAATGATTATCATTAATTTTTTAAAATGATTATCATTTTTATAAAATGATTATCATTTTTATAAGATGATTATTTTTTTTTGTAAAATGAACATAAATTTTATAAAATGATTATCATTATTATAAATTGATATCATTTATAAATGATATCATTTTTAAAATGATGGTAATTGTCTATGCTGTTTATCATCATCATTTCATTGACATTTCGTGGTAAATGGAATATTGTTTTTGTGAATATTATCATTTTTTAAATTTATTTATCTCTATTCTTCAGAAAAGATACACAGAAAAATAAAATGATCATCATTTTTTTATAAAATGATTATCATTTTAATTAACATGATTATCATTTTTATAAAACTAATTATATTTTTAAAATGATTATCATTTTTAAAATGATTATCATTTTTATAAAATGATTATCATTTTTATAAAATGATTATCATTTTTATAAAAGGATTATCATTTTTATAAAAGGATTATCATTTATATAAAATAATTATCATTTTTATAAATGATTATCATTTTTATAAAATGATTATCATTTTTATAAAATGATTATTATTTTTATAAAATGAATATAATTTTTATAAAAAGATTATCATTCTTATAAAATGAATATCATTTTTATTAAAATGATTATCTATTTTATAAAATAATTATCATTTTTATAAAATGATTATTATTTTTATAAAATGATTATCATTTTTATAAAATGATTATCATTTTTATAAAATGGTTATCATTTTTATAAAATGATTATCATATTTATAATATATATATATATTCACCTTATTCACTATCCCCCTCTGGTAGACATTTCAAAGTCTGTCAGGTGACGCCTCTACAAATCGCTCTTTAGATCCCTCTGTCTTCCTAAACTCTGCTCTCTTCCACCTCTGCCAACGTTGTTCTTTTGTTGCTCACCGCTACCTCCAATGCGTCCATCCATTTTTTTCTAGGTATTCCTGACGTTCTCCGGCCAGCCAGCCTCCATTACAGCATTCTTTTCGGTTCCTCTCTCTTTTCACATGTCCATATTATCGTAGCTGCTTCTTTTGTATTTGTCCATTGACAGAGTTGATCTTCAAATCTCTCCTTATGTCCTCAGTTCTTTTTCAATCTCTCAGGGTAACCCCTTTTATCAACCTCAATATCCTCATCTCCGCCGCATCTATCCTTCACTTTTGTACTTTAGTAAGGGCCCAAAATTCATTTCCATACATCAGTAACCGTCTCAATACCGTTTTACATACTATCATTTTCATTCCTTTGGGTTTTTCTTTCTTCATTAATATTGGGTATAGTGCATCAACATTTTTAGTAATTTTTTTCATTCTTTTCTTCAACTCATCTTCATTTCCTCCCACCCCTTCACAATCACCTCAAATATTTGAATTCTTCCACCTGTCTCAGTGCAGTTCCTTCTATTCTCATGTTTAAATTCTCCTTCACCCTAGCTACTTTCATAATTTCTGTCTTTTCGGTGCTTCTTTTGATATTCAATCTTCTCATTTGGTCATTCCATCTGTCCATCATCTCCTGAATATCAGCTCCCTCCTCCGCTATTAGAGCTGCGTCGTCAGCATAGAACAGGATGTACTCCGCCTTTTCCTGTCTATAAATTCTCTTTAAACCGTAGTTCATATATATATTATGAACAGTAACCGTGAGAGAACGCTTCCTTGTCTAACTACCGTATCTAACATGAACCATCTCTCATCCCCCAATTTCCTCATTATCTTGTTTCTGGAAGTCTGGTATGTGCTTTAATTGTTCTTATTAGCTTTAGAGTGATTCAATATTCTGGTTCTCCCAGCAATTTCCATAACTTTTCTCTATTTACCCTATCAAATGCTTTTTCAAAGTCCAAAACAGCCACATCATTCTTCTTATCGTCTTTTCTATCAACATTTTCATGTATATTATTGGCTCCGTTGTGCTTCTGCCCTCTCTGAATCCGTATTGCCATTTTCTCAAGACTCCATCTTCTTGGCTTTGCAGTCTTATCTTTAATATTCTGATCTTTAATAATATGATTATCATTTTTATAAAATGATTATCATTTTAATAAAATGATTATCATTTTTATAAAATGATTATCATTTTTATAAAATGATTATCATTTTTATAAAATGATTATCATTTTTATTAAATGAATATCATTTTTATAAAATGATTATCATTTTTATAAAATGATTATCATTTTTATAATATGATTATTATTTTTGTAAAATGAATATAAATTTTAAAAAATGATTATCATTATTATAAAATGAATATCATTTTTATAAAATGATTATCCTTTTTATAAAATGATTATCATTTTTATAAAATGATTATCATTTTTATAATTTGATTATCATTTTTATAAAATGAATATCATTTTTATAAAATTATTATCATTTTTATAAATTGATTATTATTTTTTGAAAATGATATCTTTTTAATAAAATGATCATCATTTTTAATTATTATCATTTTAAAAAAATGATTATCATTTTTATAAAATGATTATCATTTTTATAAAATGAATATCATTTTAATAAAATGATTATCATTTTTATAAAATTATTTCATTTTATAAAATTATTCTTTTATTACTAACGTATATCTTTTCATAAAATGATTATTCAATTTTATAGAATGATATCATTTTTTTATAAAATGATTATCATTTTTATAAAATGATTATCATTTTTATAAAATGATTATCATTTTTATAAAAGGATTATCATTTTTATTAAATGATTATCATTTATTTAAAATGATTATCAATTTAATAAAATGATTATTATTTTTATAAAATAGTTATCATTTTTATAAAATGATAATCATTTTTTATAAAATGTTATCATTTGAATATTATTTATCATTTTATCTATAGTGATTATTATTTTATTTAAAAAATTATTATTTTAATAAAATCCCTAAAAACATCTTTATAAAATGATTATCATTTTTATAAAATGATTATCATTTTTATCAAATGATTATCAATTTTATAAAATAATTATCATTTTTACAAAATTATTATCATTTTTATAAAATAATTATCGTTTTTATAAAATATTATCATTTTTATAAAATGATTATCATTTTTATAAAATGATTATCATTTTTTATAAAAGGATTATCATTTTTATAAAATGATTATCATTTATTTTAAAATGATTTATCATTTTAATTAAAATGGATTCATCATTTTAAGCAAATTATTAATTTTCAGCAGGGTTTTTATTTATAATGATTATCATTTTTATAAAATGGTTTTCAAATTATAAAAATTGACAAGGGCTGTAAATTACAGCTTAATACCTTCCATAAAAATTAACTGCAATTTTGAAAATATTACTTTTTTAAGCTTTTCAATATTTCGAACAAAAGTTTTATTATTTTCATTATTTTTAGATTTAATAGGTTTATCATTGTATTAAAATGCTTTCAATTCATAAAATATTACTATTTCTATCTAATGATTATCATTTTATAAAAATTATAATTATAAAATGATTATCATTTTATAAAATGATTATTATTTTTATAAAATGATTATCATTTTTATAAAATGATTATCATTTTTATAAAATGATTATCATTTTTATAAAATGATTATCATTTTTATAAAAATATTTTCATTTTTATAAAATGATATCATTAATATGGATAATGTTTTTCATTAAAATGATTTGTCAATTTTTATAAAATGATTATCATTTATATAAAATGATTATAATTTTTATAAAATGATTATCATTTTTATAAAATGATTATCATTTTTATAAATGATTATCATTTTTATAAAATGATTATCATTTTTATAAAATGATGATATTTTTAATATGATTATTTTTTTTAAAATGAATATATAAAATTTTATAAAATGATTATCATTATTATAAAATGAATATCATTTTTATAAAATGATTATAATTATTTTAAAATGATTATAATTTTTATAAAATGATAATAATTTTTATAAAATGATTATCATTTATATAAAATGAATATCATTTTTATAATTTGATTATCATTTTTAAAAAATGAATATCATTTTTATAAAATTATTATCATTTTTATAAATTGATTATCATTTTTTGAACATGATTATCATTTTATTAAAATGATCATTATTTTTATAAAATCATTATCATTTTAATTAAAAGATTATAATTTTTATAAAAAGATTATCATTTTTATAAAATGATTATCATTTTTATAAAATGATTTCATTTTTATAAAAGGATTAACTTTTTATATATGAAAAAAATTAACTAAAAAATTATTCATTTTATAAATGATCTATCATTTTCGTAAATGATTAGCATTTATAAAATGATATATTTATAAAATGAATATCATTTTTATAAAAAGATTATCATTTTTATAAAATGAATATCATTTTTATAAAATGATTATCATTTTTATAAAATAATTATCATTTTTATAAAATGATTATCATTTGTATAAAATGATTATCATTTTTATAAAATTTATATCATTTTTATAAAATGATTATAATTTTTATAAAATGATTTCATTTTTATAAAATGGTTATCATTTTTTATTAAAATGTTGACATTATTTTATAAATTTTGAATAAACTTATTAGAGCATCATATCATTTATATAAAATAATTATCATTTTAATAAAATGATTATCATTTTTATAAAATGATTATCATTTTTATAAAATGATTATCATTTTTATAAAATGAATATCATTTTTATAAAAAGATATCATTTTTATAAAATGAATATCATTTTTATAAAATGATTATCATTTTTATAAAATAATTATCATTTTTATAAAATGATTATCATTTTTATAAAATGATTATCATTTTTAAAAATGATTATCATTTTTATAAAATATCATTTTTATAAAATGATTATCATTTTTATAAAATGATTATCATTTTTATAAAATGATTATCATTTTTATAAAATGATTATCATTTTTAAAAATGATTATCATTTTTATATAAAATGATTACATTTCTTTATAAAATGATTATCATTTTTATAAAATGATTTTATCATTTTTATAAAAATATTCTCCTCTTAGAAAATGATTATCATTTTTATAATATTATTATCATTTTTATAAAATTATTATCATTTTTATAAAATGGTTATCATTTTTATAAAAAGATTATCATATTTATAAAATGGTTACCATTTTTATAAAATGATTATCATTTTTATAAAATGATTATCATTTTTATAAAATGATTATCATTTTTATAAAATTATTATCATTTTTAAAATGATTATCATTTCATTTTAAAGCCTGTTCAATAAAACGATATTGATTTTATTTTAAGAAATCTTCAAAAAAATAATGATTTTTTTTAAAATGAATATCATTTATTAAAAGGATTTTCATTTGATAAAGGAAAATCTTCACTAAAAGAAATTTCAATTAAAAATATTGATTTCTTTTTATGAAATCTTTTATAAATGATAATTATTTCATTTTAAAAATCTTCAGCAAAGTACAATGATTTTATTTAAAAAATATTATCATTTTTATAATGATTTATTATCAATTTTTTGTTATTATTATATTTATAAATGATTATAATTTTTATTAAAATTATTATTATTTTTTATAATTATTTATCATTTTTATAACTTGTTGATAATTTTATGGTGATGATTTAATAAAATGATTATTCATTTTAATAAATTTTATACCTTTTTTATAAAATTTATATAATTTTTATAAAATGATTATCATTTTTATAAAATGATTATCATTTTTATAAAATGATTATCATTTTTATAAAATGATTATCATTTTTATAAAATGATTATCATTTTTATAAAATGATTATCATTTTTATAAAATGATTATCATTTTTTTAAAATGATTATCATTTTTATAAAATGATTATTCATTTTAATTCTAGTGATTATCATTTCTATAAAATGATTATGATTTTTAAAAAATGATTATCATTTTTATAAAATGATTATCATTTTTATAAAATGAATATCATTTTTATAAAATGATTATTATTTTTATAAAATGAATATCATTTTTATAAAATGAATATCATTTATATAAAATGATTTTTATAAAATGATTATCATTTTTATAAAATGATTATCATTTTTATAAAATGATTATAATTTTTTTAAAATGATTATCATTTTTTTAAAATGATTATCATTTTTATAAAATGATTATTATTTTTATAAAATGATAATCTTTTTTATAAAATTATCATTTTTATAAAATGATTATCATTTTTATAAAATGATTATCATTTTATTAAAATGATTATCATTTTTATAAAATGATTATCATTTTTATAAAACGAATATTATTTTTATAAAATGAATATCATTTATATAAAATGATTTTTATTTTTATAAAATGATTATCATTTTTATTAAATTATTATCATTTTTATAAAATGATTAAACGGTTGTTAGCATGATTATCATCCATTTTTTAAAATATATTATTTATAAAATGATTATTATTTTTATAAAATTGCATAATTTTTTTTATAAAAATAATTATTTCATTTATAAAATGTTATCATTTTTATAAATGATAATCATTTTTATAAAATTATTATCATTTTTTATAAAAATTATTATCATCTTTTTTAAAAAATAATTATTATTTTTATAAAATGATTATCATTTATTAAATGATTATCATTTTTATAAAATGATTATCATTTTTATAAAATGGTTATCATTTTTATTTGTAAAAATGATAATAATTTTACTGTTATAAAATGATTATCATTTTATAAAATGGTTATCATTTTTATAAAATGATTATTATTTTTATAAAATGATAATCATTTTAATAAAATGAATATCATTTTTACAAAATTATTATCATTCCTTTGGGTTTTTCTTTCTTCATTAATATTGGGTATAGTGCATCAACATTTTTAGTAATTTTTTCATTCCTTTCTTCATTCATCTTCATTCCTCCACCCCTCACAATCACCCAAAATATTTGAATTTCTTCCACCTTGTCTCTGTGCAGTTCTTCTATTCTCACGTTTTAAATTCTCCTTCACCCTAGCTACTTTCATAATTTTCTGTCTTTTCGGTGCTCTTTTCATATTAATCTTTCTATTTTTGGTCATTTCCATCTGTCCATCATCCCAAGAATATTCAGCTCCCTCCTTCGCTATAAGGCGCGTCGTCAGCATAGAACAGGATGTACTCCGCCTTTTCCTGTCTATAAATTCTCTTTAAACCGTAGTTCATATATATATTATGAACAGTAACGGTGAGAGAACGCTTCCTTGTCTAACTCCCGTATCTAACATGAACCATCTCTAATCTCCCAATTTCCTCATTATCTTGTTTCTGGAAGTCTGGTATGTGCTTTAATTGTTCTTATTAGCTTTAGATTGATTCAAAATTCTGGTTCTCCCAGCATTTTCCATAACTTTTCTCTATTTATCCTATCAAATGCTTTTTCAAAGTCCAAAACGGCCACATCATTCTTCTTAACGTCTTTTCTATCAACATTTTCATGTAGATTATTGGCTCTGTTGTGCTTCTGCCCTCTCTGAATCCGTATTGCCATTTTCTCAAGACTCCATCTTCTTAACTTTGCAGTCTTATCTTTAATATTCTGATCTTTAATAATATGATTATCATTTTTATAAAATGATTATCATGTTTTAATAAAATGTTTATCATTTTTATAAAATGATTATCATTTTTATAAAATGATTATCATTTTATAAAATGATTATCATTTTTATAAAATGATTATCATTTTTATAAAATGATTATCATTTTTATAAAATGATTATCATTTTTATAAAATGATTATTATTTTTATAAAATAATTATATTTTAATAAAATGATTATCATTTTTATAAAATGATAATTATTTTTATAAAATAATTAGCATTTTTATAAAATGATTATCATTTTTTATAAAATATTCATTTTTACAAAATTATTATCATTTTTAAAATTATTATAATTTTTATAAAATGATTATCATTTTATAAAATTATTATCATTTTTATAAAATGAATATCATTTTTAAAAAATAATTATCATTTTTATAAAATGATTATCATTTTTATAAAATGATTATCATTTTTATAAAATGATAATGTTTTTTGTAAAATGGTTTTTCATTTTTAAGTGAAAATGATTATCATTTTTATAAAATTGATTATCATTTTTTATAAAATCTGATTATCATTTTTATAAAATGATTATCATTTTTATTAAAAATGATTATCATTTGATATAAAATGATTTTCATTTTAGTAAAATGATTATCATTTATAAAATGATTTATCATTTTTATAAAATGATTTATCATTTTAATATGATTATTATTTTCTATTAGGAAAGGAGTAAAAGCTTCGAAAGATGAAATTCAAATCTTAAATATGTACTGAATTTATAAAATGATATCCTCTTAAAAAAATATTTATCATTTTTGATAAAATCATGGTTTGTCAGTTCCCAAATCAATGTATCATCTATAATAATTATCCTTTATTGGAAAGGAGTATCATTTTAATAAAATGATTAATCAATTTTTAGCAGTATTAATCTAATTTCTGATAGTTATTACGATTTTTATAAAATTGATTATCATTTTATAAAATGAATTATCATTCGCCTATTATGTTTATGTTGTTTTAAAAAATGATTATCATCATGAAATGTTAATTTTTCAGTTGGGATAATTTCAAGTTGTAAATTATCTGGAATTGTTTGATTATCATTTTAATAAAATGATTATCATTTCTAATAAAAATTGATTATCATTTTTATAAAATGGATTAATCATTTTATAAAAATGTAATCATTTTTATTAAATGATAATCATTTTATAAATGATATACATTATATAAAAATGATAATCATTTTATAAAAATGATAATCATTTTATAAAATGATAATCATTTTATTAAAATGATAATCATTTTATAAAAATGATAATCATTTTTTTAAAATGATAATCATTTTATAAAAATGATAATCATTTTATTAAAAAGATAATCATTTTCAAAAAATGATAATCAATTTATAAAAATGATAATAAATTTATAAAAATGATAATCATTTTATAAAAATGATAATCATTTTATAAAAAGGATAATCATTTTATAAAAATTATATACTTTTAAATAATGATAATCATTTTTTAAAACAAATAAACATTATAAAAAATGATATCATTTTAAAAAAATGATAATCATTTTATAAAAATGATAATCATTTTATAAAAATGATAATCATTTTATAAAAAGGATAATCATTTTATAAAAATGATAATCATTTTATAAAAATGATAATCATTTTAAAAAATTTAAAGATTTTTATACAATTAAAATTCATTTTATTAAAATTGATAACCAATTTCAGTTGAAAGAGATCATTTCTTCCAAAGGAAAATCATTGATGAATGGCTCAAAATTTTATTAAAATGATTAATCATTTTATAAAAATAAATCATTTTCATAAGATGATTTTGATTTTGTAAAAATAAAAATAATTTCTAAAAATGATAATCATTTAAAAAAATTATAATAATTTTTATAAAAATGATACTAATTTGTAAAATGATAATCTTTTATTTAAAATTGATAATCATTTTATAAAATGCTAATTATTTTATAAAAATAATTATCATTTATAAAAATTGATAATCATTTTATTAAAAATATAATTATTTTATTAAAAATAATAAATCATTTTATAAAAATGATAATCATTTATAAAAATGATAATCATTTTATAAAAAATGTTAAATCATTTTTATAAAAATGATAATCTTTTATAAAAAATGATAATCATTTTATAAAAATTGATAATCATTTTATAAAAATGATAAACATTTAATTAAAAATCATCTTATAAAAATGATAATCATATTATTAAAGATCAGAATATTAAAGATAAGACTGCAAAAGTTAAGAAGATTGGAGTCTTGAGAAATGGGCACCACGGATGAAGATCCGGGCAGTAGTCACAATATTCCAATAATCTACAGAAAATGTTGATAGAAAAGGCCCGTTAAGAAGAATGGATGTTGGCCGTTTTGGACTTGAAAAAGCAGATAGGATTAAATAGAGAAAGTTATGGAAAAATGTGGAGAACAGAATTGAATCAATCTAAAGCTAATAGAACAATTTTAAAGCACCATACCAGACTCCAGAAACAAGATAATGAGAAATTGGGGATTAGAGATGTCGTTTCATGTTAGATTTACGGAGTTAAGACAAGGAAGCGTTTCTCACCGTTACTGTTCATAATATATATATGAACTACGGTTTAAAGAGAATTTATAGACAGGAAAAGGCGGAGTACATCCTGTTCTATGCTGACGACGCAGCCCTTATAGCGGAGGAGGGAGCTGATATTCTGGGGATGATGGACGGATGTAACGGCCAAATGACAAGATGAATTATGAAAGGAAGGATGGATTAGATAGAAATTATGAAAGTAATAGCTAGGGTGAAGGAGAATTTAAAACATGAGAATAGAAGGAAACTGCACAGAGACAGGATGGAAGAATTCAAATATTTGAGGTGATTGTGAAGGGGTGGGAGGGAAATGAGATGAGTTGAAGAATAAGAATGAAAAACATACTAAAAATGTTGATGCCACTATACCCAATATTAATGCAAGAAAGGAAAAACCCAAAGGAATGATAATAATTTTAATAATGATATTCATTTTTATTAAAATGATTATCATTTATAAAAATAATAATTCATTTTTATAAAAAAATGATAACCATTTTATAAAAATGATAATCATTTTATAGAAAATTATTATCATTTTACAAAAATGATAACCATTTTATAAAAATGATAATCATTTTATAAAAATGATAATCAATTTATAAAAATGATATCAATATAAAAAGATAATAATTTTATAAAAATGAATAATTAATTTTTAAAAATATGATTATCACCTCTGGGTCAAAATGATTACCTATTTTACAAGTGTTAACCATCTAATGCAAAATGATAATTATTTTAAATAAGTATCATTTTATAAAAATAAATAATCATTTTATATAAAATAATATCATTTTAAAAAAATGATAATCATTTTTTAAAAAAATGACTAATCATTTTATAAAAATTGATAATAATTTTAATAAAACATGAAATCATTTTATAAAAATAAAAATCATTTTATATAAATGATATTCATTTTATAAAAATAATATTCGTTTTATAAAAATGATAATCATTTTATAAAAATGATAATCATTTTATAAAAATGATAATCATTATATAAAAATGATAATCATTTTAATAAAAATGATAATTATTTTATAAAAAAAGATTTATCATTTTATAAAAATAATTAATCATTTTATAAAAAATAATAAATCATTTTAAAAAAATTATAATCATTTTATAAAAATGATAATCATTTAATAAAAATGATAATCATTTTATAAAAATAAAAATCATTTTATATAAATGATATTCATTTTATAAAAATAATATTCATTTTATAAAAATAATAATCATTTTATAAAAATGATATCATTTATAAAAATGATAATTATATATAAAATGATAATCATTATATAAAATGATAATCATTTTATAAAAATTGATAATCACTAGATTAAAATGATAATCATTTATAAAATGTTAATCATTTATAAAAAATGACATTTTTTTAGTCATTTTATAAAAATGATAATTATTTTATAAAAAAGATTAATCATTTTATAAAATGATAATCATTTTATAAAAATGATAATCATTTTATAAAAATGATAATCATTTTATAAAAATGATAATCATTTCATTAAAATGATAATCATTTTATAAAAAGGGTAATCAATTTATTAAAATGATAATCATTTTATTAAAATGATAATCATTTTATAAAAATGATAATCAATTTATAAAAATGATAATAATTTTATAAAAATGAAAATTATTTTATAAAAATGATAATTATTTTATAAAAATGATAATAATTTTATAAAAATGATAATAATTTTGTAAAAATGATAATAATTTTATAAAAATGATAATCATTTTATAAAAATGATAATTATTTTATAAAAATAATTATCATTTATACAAGGCATAATCATTTATTTAAAATATAATATTTTTATAAAAATAATAATCATTTTATAAATATAATCATATAAAAATGATAATCATTTTATAAAAATGATATTCATTTTATAAAAATGATAATCATTTTATAAAAATGATAATCATTTTATAAAAAATAATAATCATTTTATAAAAATGATAATCATTTTATAAAAATGATAATCATTTTATAAAATGATAATCATTTTATAAAAATGATAATCATTTTATAAAAATGATAATCATTTTATAAAAATGATATTCATTTTATAAAAATGGTAATCATTTTATAATTGATATCTTTTATAAAAATGATAACATTTTTAAAAATGATTAATAATTTATAAAAATGATAATAATTTTATAAAAATGATAATCATTTTATAAAAATGATAATAATTTTTATAAAAATGATAATCATTTTATAAAAATGATTAACATTTTATAAAAATGATAATTAATTTTATAAAAATGATAATCATTTTATAAAAATGATAATCATTTTATAAAAATGATAATCATTTTATAAAAATGATAATCATTTTATTAAAAATGATAATCATTTAAAAAAAAGATAATCATTTTATAAAAGTGATAATCATTTTATAAAAATGATAATCATTTATAAAAATAGGATTATCATTTTATAAAAATGATAATTATTTATAAAAATGAAATCATTTTATAAATGATATTCATTTTTTATTTAGAATGATAATCTTTTATTAAAAATGGATATTTCATTTTATAAGAATGATGATTTATTTTATAATAATGTGATAATAAGATTTTATAAAAAATGATAATCATTTTATTTAAAATGATAATCATTTTTATAAATGGATATCATTTTATAAAAATGATTACAATTTTATAAATATGATAATCATTTTATAAAAATGATAATCATTTTATAAAAATGATAATTATTTTATAAAAATGATAATCATTTTATAAAATTGATAATCATTTATAAAATGATAATCATTTTATAAAAATGATAATTATTTTATAAAAATGATAATCATTTTATAAAAGTACCTTCCTCTTATCGGATTGGGTGATCTTGTTAATCATTGATATTCATTTTTATAAAAATAATAATCATTTTATAAAATGATAATCATTTTAAAATGATAATTCATTATAAAAATTTGATAATTATTTATAAAATGATAATCATTTTATAAAAATGATAATCATTTTATAAAAATGATAATCATTTTATAAAAATGATAATCATTTTATAAAAATGATAATCATTTTATAAAAATTATAATCATTTTATAAAAATGATAATGATTTTATAAAAATAATAATCATTTTATAAAAATGATAATCATTTTCAAAAAATGATAATCAATTTATAAAAATGATAATAATTTTATAAAAATGATATTCATTTTTTAAAAATGATAATCAAATTATAAAAATGATATTCATTTTATATAAATGATAATCATTTTATAAAAATTATTATCATTTTATAAAAATTATAATCATTTTAAAATAATTATAATCATTTGTATAAAATGATAATCATTTTATAAAAATGATAATCATTTTATAAAAATAATAATCATTTTATAAAAATGATAGCCAATTTATAAAGATAATAATCATTTTATAAAAATGATAATCGATTTATAAAAATGATAATCATTTTATAAAAATGATAATCATTTTATAAAAATGATAATCATTTTATATAAATGATAATCATTAGATAAAAATGATAATCATTTAATCAAAATGATGATCATTTTATTAAAATGATAATCATTTTATAAAAATGATAATCATTTTATAAAAATGATTATCATTTTATAAAAATGATATAATCTTTTTATAAAAATGATAACCATTTTATAAAAATTAATAATCATTTTTTTAAAATATAATCATTTTATAAAAATAATAACCATTTTATGCAAATACTAATAATAAAAATGAAAAATGTGATAACTCATTTTATAAAAATGGTAATCATTTTATAAAAATGATAATCATTTTATTAAAATGATAATTATTTTATAAAAATGATAAACAAATAATGAAAATAATAATAATTTTATAAAAATAATAATAATTTTATAAAAATGATAATATTTTTAAAAAAATGATAATAATTTTATAAAAATAATAATCATTTTTTAAAAATAATAATCATTTTATAAAAATGATAACCATTTTATAAAAATGATAATCATTTTTAAAAAATGATTATCATTTTTATAACAATGAACACCATTTTCAAAATGTATTCATTTATTAAAAATGATAATCAAATTTTAAATTAAATGAAATCATTTTTATAAAAATGATAATCCTTTTATAAAAATTAGATAATCATTTTTATAAAAATGATAATCATATAAAAATGATAAATTCTGCAAAAGTGAATACTTTTTTATAAAAATGATAATCATTTTATAAAAATGATAATTATTTTATAAAATTTATAATCATTTTATAAAAATGATAATCATTTTAAAAAAAGATAATCATTTTATAAAAATGATAATCATTTTATAAAAATGATAATCATTTTATAAAAATAATAATCATTTTATAAAAATGATAATCATTTTATAAAAATAATAATCATTTTATAAAAATGATTATCATTTTATAAAAATGATAACTATTTTATAAAAATGATAATCATTTTATTAAAATGATAATCATTTTAAATAAATGATAATCATTTTATAAAAATGATAATCCTTTTATAAAAATGATAATCATTTTATAAAAATGATAATAATTTTATAAAAATGATAATCATTTTATAAAAATGATAATCATTTTATAAAAATGATAATCATTTTATAAAAATGATATACATTATATTAAAATGATAATCATTTAATAAAAATGATAATAATTTTATAAAAATGATAATCATTTTATTAAAATGATATTCATTTTATAAAAATGATAATCATTTTTATAAAGCTTATAATTGTCGATAAAAACTACTGGTAATTTTTTAGAGAAATGTGATTTTTTTTATTAAAGAGGTATTCATATTCAAAAATAATAATCAATTTATTTATCTCTCCATACTTCATAAAAGAAATTATGTATAAAAAATTGATAATAAATTTATAAAAATGATAATCATTTTATAAAATGACAATCATTTTATTAAAATGATAATCATTTTATAAAAATGATATACATTTTATAATAATGATAATCATTTTTTAAAATTTATATTCATTTTACAAAAATAATAATCATATAAAAATGATAATCATTTTATAAAAATGATAATCATTTTATAAAAATGATAATCATTTTATAAAAATGATATTCATTTTAAAAAAATGATAATCATTTTATAAAAATTAAAATCATTTTTTTAAAAATGATAATCATTTATAAAAATGTTAACAATTTTATTAAAATGATAATCATTTATAAAAATGATAATCATATATTAAAGATCAGAATATTAAGATAAGACTGCAAAAGCCAAAGAAGATGGAGTCTTGGAGAAAATGGCCATACGGATTTCAGACGAGGGCAGAAGCCACAACGGAGCCAAATAATATACATGAAAAATCGTTGATAGAAAAGGACGATAAGAAGAATGATGGTGGCTTGTTTGGACTTTGAAAAAGCATTTGATAGGATAAATAGAGAAAAGTTATGGAAATTGCTGGGAGAACCAGAATATTGAATCACTCTAAAGCTAATAAGAACAATTAAAGCACATACCAGACTTCCAGAAACAAGATAATGAGGAAATTGGGGGATGAGAGATGGTTCATGTTAGATACGGTAGTTAGACAAGGAAGCGTTCTCTCACGGTTACTGTTCATAATATATATATGAACTACGGTTTAAAGAGAATTTATAGACAGGAAATTGCGGAGTACATCCTGTTCTATGCTGACGACGCAGCTCTAATAGCGGATAAGGGAGCTGATATTCAGGAGATGATGGACAGATGGAATGACCAAATGAGAAGATTGAATATCAAAAGAAGCACCGAAAAGACAGAAATTATGAAAGTAGCTAGGGTGAAGGAGAATTTAAACATGAGAATAGAAGGAACTGCACTGAGACAGGTGGAAGAATTCAAATATTTGAGGTGATTGTGAAGGGGGTGGGAGGAAATGAAGATGAGTTGAAGAAAAGAATGAAAAAAATTACTAAAAATGTTGATGCACTATACCCAATATTAATGAAGAAAGAAAAACCCAAAGGAATGAAAATGATAGTAGGTAAAACGGTATTGAGACGGTTACTGATGTATGGAAATGAATTTTGGGCCCTTACTAAAGTACAAAAGTGAAGGATAGATGCGGCGGAGATGAGGATATTGAGGTTGATAAAAGGGGTTACCCTGAGAGATTGAAAAAGAACTGAGGACATAAGGAGAGATTTGAAGATCAACTCTGTCAATGGACAAATACAAAAGAAGCAGCTACGATGATATGGACATGTGAAAAGAGAGAGGAACCGAAAAGAATGCTGTAATGGAGGCTGGCTGGCCGGAGAACGTCAGGAATACCTAGAAAAAAATGGATGGACGCATTGGAGGTAGCGGTGAGCAACAAAAGAACAACGTTGGCAGAGGTGGAAGAGAGCAGAGTTTAGGAAGACAGAGGGATCTGGAGAGCGATTTGTAGAGGCGTCACCTGACAGACTTTGAAATTTCTACCAGAGGGGAATAGTGAATAAGGTGAATATATATATTTTTATAAATATATAATCATTTTATTAAAAATGATAATCATTTATAAAAATGAAATCATTTTATAAAAATGATTAATCATTTTTATAAAAATAATATCATTTTATAAAAAATGATAAGTTTATTTTTTATAAAAAAATGATAATTCATTTTATAAAAATGATATTCATTTTATAAGAATGATAATCTTTTTATAAAAATTATATTCATTTTATAAAAATAATAATCATTTTATAAAAATGATAATCATTTTATAAAAATGATAATCATTTATAAAAATGATAATTATTTTATATAAATGATAATCATTTATAAAAATGATAATCATTTTATAAAAATGATAATCATTTTATAAAAATGATAATCATTTTATAAAAATGATAAATCATTTTATAAAAATGATAATCATTTTATAAAAATGATAATCATTTTATAAAAATGATAATCATTTAATTAAAATGATAATCATTTTATAAAAATGATGATCATTTTATTAAAATGATAATCATTTTCAAAAAATGATAATCAATTTATAAAAATGATAATAATTTTATAAAAATGATATTCATTTTATAAAAATGATAATCAAATTATAAAAATGATAATCATTTTATAAAAATTATAATTAATTATAAAAATGATAAATCATTTTTTATAAATTTTATCATTTTAGTAATAATTATAATCATTTTATAATTTATATTCATTTTGAAAAAAAAAAAAATAATCATCTTATAAAAATGATAATCATTTTTATAAAAATTGATTAATCATTTTAAAAATTTAATGATAATCATTTTTATAAAAATGATAATCATTTTATAAAAATGATAATCATTTTATAAAAATTATAATCATTTTATAAAAATGAAAATCATTTTATAAAAATAAAATTCATTTTATAAAAATGATAATCATTTTATAAAAATGATAATCATTTTATAAAAATGATAATCATTTTATAAAAATGATAATCATTTTATAAAAATGATAATAATTTTATAAAAATATTATCATTTTTATAAAATGATAATCATTTTATAAAAATGATAATTATTATCATTTTAAAAATGATAATAATTTTAAAAAAATGATAATAATTTTATATAAAATTATAATCATTTTATAAAAATGATATATCATTTTATAAAATGATTAATAATTTTATAAAAATGATAATAATTTTATAAAAATGATAATCATTTTATAAAAATGATAATAATTTTATAAAAATGATAATAATTTTATAAAAATGATAATAATTTTATAAAAATGATAATCATTTTATAAAAATGATAATAATTTTATAAAAATGATAATAATTTTATAAAATTGATAATCATTTTATAAAAATGATAATCATTTTATAAAAATATATAATTTATAAAAATGATAATCATTTAAAAAATGATAATCATTCTTATAAAGACTGGTGTTCATTATATTAAAATGATAATCATTTTATAAAAATAATAATCATTTTATAAAAATGATAATCATTTTATAAAAATGATAATCATTTAATAAAAATGAATAAATCATTTTATAAAATCTTATTCCTCTTTTGTATAACTCACGAATCATTTATTAAAAATGATATTCATTTTATAAAAAATGATATCATCAAATTATAAAAATGATAATCATTTTATAAAAATGATAATCATTTTATTAAAATGATAATCATTTTATAAAAATGATATTCATTTTATAATAATGATAATCATTTTATAAGATTTAAATTCATTTTACAAAAAAAAATAATCATATTATAAAAATGATAATCATTTTATAAAAATGATAATCATTTTATAAAAATGATAATCATTTTATAAAAATGATAATCATTTTATAAAAATGATAATCATTTTATAAAATTGAAAATCATTTTATAAAAATTATAATCATTTTATAAAAACGAATAATCATTTTATAAAAATGATAATCATTTTATTAAAATGATAATCATTTTATAAAAATGATAATCATTTTATAAAAATGATTACAATTTTATAAAAATGATAATCATTTTATAAAAATGATATTCATTTTATAAAAATGATAATTAAATTATAAAAATGATAATCATTTTTTAAAAATGATAATTATTTTATAAAAATGATAATCATTTTATAAAATGATATTCATTTTATAATAATGATAATCATTTTATAAAATTTATATTCATTTTACAAAAAAAAATAATCATATAATAAAAATGATAATCATTTTATAAAAATGATAATCAATTTAAAAAAATGATAATCATTTTATAAAAATGATGATCATTTTATAAAAATGATAATCATTTTATAAAAATGATAATCATTTTATAAAAATGATAATCATTTTATAAAATGATAATCATTTTAAAAAATGATATTCATTTATTAAAGTGATAATCATATGATAAAAAATGATAATCATTTATATAATGATAATCTATTTATAAAAATGATAAGTCATTTTATAAAATCGATAATCATTTTATAAAAATGATAATCATTTTTTAAAAATGATAATCATTTAATAAAAATGATAATCATTTTATGAAAATCATAATCATTTTATAAAAATCATAATCATTTTATAAAAATGATAATTCTTTTTATAAAAATGATAACCATTTTATAAAAATTAATAATCATTTTTTTAAAATATAATCATTTTATAAAAATAATAATAATTTTATAAAAATGATAACTATTTTATAAAAATGATAATCATTTTATAAAATTTATAATCATTTTATAAAAATGATAATCATTTTATAAAAATGATAATCATTTTATAAAAATGATAATCATTTATAAAAATGATAATCATTTAATAAAAATGATAATCTTTTTATAAAAATGATAATCATTTTATAAAAATGATAATCATTTTATAAAAATGATAATCATTTATAAAAAATGATAATCATTTATAAAAATATAATACTTTATTAAATGATACATCATTTATAAAATGATAATATTTATAAAAATGATAACAATTTTATAAATATGATAAATCATTTGAATAAAATTGATAACCATTTTATAAAAAACTAATTGATTTTATAAAATGATAATCAATTTATAAAAAAATAAAAATCATGTTATTAAAATGATAATCATTTTATTAAAATGATAAACAATTTATGAAAATGATAATAATTTTATAAAAATAATAATAATTTTATAAAAATGATAATCATTTTATAAAAATGATAACAATTTTATAAAAATGATAATCATTTTATAAAAATGATAATCATTTTATAAAAATGATAATCATTTTATAAAAATGATAATCATTTATAAAAATGATAATCATTTATAAAAATGATAATCATTTTATAAAAATGATAATCATTTAATAAAAATGATAATCATTTTATAAAAATGATATCATTTTATAAAAATGATAATCATTTTATAAAAATGTTAATCATTTTGTATAAAAATGATAATCATTTATTAAAATGATAATCATTTATAAAAATGATAATCATTTTTATAAAATGGTAATCATTTTTTATAAATTGATAATCATTTTTCTAAAAATGATTATATCATTTTATAAAATGATAATCATTTTTCAAAAATGATAATCAATTTATAAAATGATAATAAATTATAAAAATGATAATCATTTTATAAAAATGATTAATCATTTTATAAAAAGGATAATCATTGTTAAAAATTATAACTTTTATAATAATGATAATCATTTTTTAAATTTATATTCATTTTACAAAAATAATAATACATATAAAAAATGATAATCATTTTAATAAAAATGATAATCATTTATAAAAATTGATAATCATTTTATAAAAATGATAATCATTTTATAAAAATGATAATCATTTTATAAAAATGATAATCATTTAATTAAAATGATAATCATTTTATAAAAATGATGATCATTTTATTAAAATGATAATCATTTTCAAAAAATGATAATCAATTTATAAAAATGATAATAATTTTATAAAAATGATATTAATTTTATAAAAATGATATTAATTTTATAAAAATGATAATCATTTTATAAAAATTATAATCATTTTTAAAAATGATAATCATTTTATAAAATGATATTCATTTTATAATAATGATAATCATTTTATAAAATTTATGTTCATTTTACAAAAAAAAATAATCATCTTATAAAAATGATAATCATTTTATAAAAATGATAATCATTTTAAAAAATTAATGATAATCATTTTATAAAAATGATAATCATTTTATAAAAATGATAATCATTTTATAAAAATAATAATCATTTTATAAAAATGATAATCATTATAAAAATGATAATCATTTTATAAAAATGATAATCAATTTTTTAAAAAATGATAATCATTTTATTAAAATGATAATCATTTTATAAAAATGATAATCATTTTATAAAAATGATTACAATTTTATAAATATGATAATCATTTTATAAAAATGATAACCATTTTATAAAAATGATAATCATTTTATAAAAATGATAATCATTTTATAAAAATGATAATCATTTTATAAAAATGATAATCATTTTATAAAAATGGTAATCATTATATTAAAATGATAATCATTTTATAAAAATGATAATAATTTTATAAAAATGATAATCATTTTATAAAAATGATAATAATTTTATAAAAATGATAATAATTTTGTAAAAATGATAATCATTTTATAAAAATGATAATCATTTTATAAAAATGATAATAATTTTATAAAAATGATAATAATTTTATAAAAATGATAATCATTTTATAAAAATGATAATCATTTATAAAAATGATAATCATTTTATAAAAATGATAATCATTTTATAAAAATGTGATAATCATTTTTATAAAAATCATAAATTTCAACAAGGTAAAATGATAATCATTTTATAAAAATGATATTCATTTTATAAAAATGATAATCATTTTATAAAAATGATAATCATTTTATAAAATGATAATCATTTTATAAAAATGATAATCATTTTATAAAAATGATTTCATTATAATAATGATAATCGTTTTACAAGATTTAAATTCATTTTACAAAAAAATAATCATATATCAAAATTTGATAATCATGTGATAAAAAATGATAACATTTTTATTAAAAATGATAATCATTTTAAAAAATGATAATCATTTATAAAAATGATAATTCATTTATAAAATGAAAATCATTTTTATAAAAACGATTACTTATTTTATAAAAATGAATATTCTTTTATAATAAGCAAAATGTTTTTTATTCCTGTTACTCATTTTATAAAAATGATAATCATTTATAAAAAATATTACAATTATAAATATCAAAATTCAAGTTTAAAAAAATTCATTTATAAAATGATAATTAAATTTAAGGTGATGATATTCATTTTTTAAAAATGATAATTATTGTATAAAAATTTGATAATTCATTTTATAAAATGATATTTCATTTTAAATAATGATTAATCATTTTATAAAATTTATATTCATTTTACAAAAAAAAATAATCATATAATAAAAATGATAATCATTTTATAAAAATGATAATCATTTTATAAAAATGATAATCATTTTATAAAAAAGATAATCATTTTATAAAAATAATAATCATTTTATAAAAATAGATAATAATTTTATAAAAATAATAATCATTTTATAAAAATGATAATCATTTTATAAAAATGATAATCATTTTATAAAAATGATAATCATTTTATAAAAATGATAATCATTTTATAATAATGATAATCTATTTATAAAAATGATAATCATTTTATAAAAATGATAATCATTTTATAAAAATGATAATCATTTTATAAAAATGATAATCATTTAATAAAAATGATAATCATTTTATAAAAATCATAATCATTTTATAAAAATCATAATCATTTTATAAAAAAGATATTCATTTTATAAAATATAATTCAAATTATAAAAAAGGAAATCATTTTATAAAAATTGATAATCATATTTATTAAAATGATAATCATTTTATTAAAAATAATATCATTTATAATATGATAATCATTTTATAAAATTTATATTCCATTTTAAAAAAACAATCATATTTATAAAAATGATAATCATTTTTATAAACAATGATAATCATTTATAAAAATGATAATTCATTTAATAAAAATGATAATCATTCTAAATAAATTTTTAATCAATTCCAAAAAAATAAAAAAACATTTTTATAAAAATGATAATCATTTTTATAAAATGATAATCATTTTATAAAAAATTGATAATCATTTTATAAAAATGATAATCTTTTATAAAATGATAATCATTTATAAAAATGATAATCATTTTATAAAAATGATAATCATTTTATAAAAATGATAATCATTTTATAAAAATGATAATCATTTTATAAAAATGATAATCATTTTTTAAAAATGATGATTCTTTTATAAAAATCATAATATTTTATTAAAATGATAAACATTTTATAAAATGATAATAATTTTTATAAAAATATAATAATTTCAAAAAATGATAATCATTTATAAAAATTGATAACATTTTTATAAATATTGATAATCATTTTATTAAAAAAATGATAATCTTTTTTAAAAAATGATAATCAATTTATAAAAATGAAAATCATTTTATAAAAATAATAATCATTTTATTAAAATGATAGTCATTTTAAAAAAAATGATAATCATTTATAAATCATATCATTTATAAAAATGATAATCTTTTTATAAAAATGATAATCATTTATAAAATGATAATCATTTATAAAAATGGATTAATTCATTTATTAAAATGATAATCATTTTATAAAAAATGATAATCATTTTATAAAAATGTTAATCATTTTTTTAAAATGATTTTATCATTTTATTAAATGATGAATCATTTATTAAAATGATAATCATTTCAAAAAATGATAATCAATTTATAAAAATGATAATAAATTTATAAAAATGATAATCATTTTATAAAAAATGATAAATCATTTTATAAAAAGATAATCATTGTATAAAAAATTATATACATTATAAATAGTAATTCATTTTTAAAATTTATATTCATTTTACAAAAAATAATAATCATATAAAAAATGATAATCATTAAAAATGATAATCATTTTATAAAAATGATAATCATTTTATAAAAATGATAATCATTTTATAAAAATGATAATCATTTTATAAAAATGATAATCATTTTATAAAAATGATAATCATTTTATAAAAATGATAATCATTTATAAAAATGATAATCATTTTATAAAAAATGATAAACATTTTTATTAAAATGATAATCATTTTATAAAAATGATAATCATATTATTAAAGATCAGAATATTAAAGATAAGACTGCAAAGTTAAGAAGATGGAGTCTTGAGAAAATGGCAAATACGATTCAGAGAGGCAGAAGCACAAACAAGCCAAATAATCTACATGGAAAATGTTGATAGAAAGACGTAAGAAGGAATATGTGGCCGTTTTGGACTTTGAAAAAGCATTTGATAGGATAAATAGAGAAAAGTTATGGAAAATGCTGGGAGAACCAGAATTTTGAATCAATCTGAAGCTAATAAGAACAATTAAAGCACATACCAGACTGCCAGAAACAAGATAATGAGGAAATTGGGGGATGAGAGATGGTTCATGTTAGATACGGGAGTTAGACAAGGAAGCGTTCTCTCACCGTTACTGTTCATAATATATATATGAACTACGGTTTAAAGAGAATTTATAGACAGGAAAAGGCGGAGTACATCCTGTTCTATGCTGACGACGCAGCCCTAATAGCGGAGGAGGGAGCTGATATTCTGGGGATGATGGACAGATGGAATGACCAAATGAGAAGATTAAATATGAAAAGAAGCACCGAAAAGACAGAAATTATGAAAGTAGCTAGGGTGAAGGAGAATTTAAACATGAGAATAGAAGGAACTGCACAGAGACAGGTGGAAGAATTCAAATATTTGAGGTGATTGTGAAGGGGTGGGAGGAAATACTATACCCAATATTAATGAAGAAAGAAAAACCCAAAGGAATGATAATAATTTTGTAAAAATGATATTCATTTTATTAAAATGATTATCATTTTATAAAAAATATAATCATTTTATAAAAATGATAACCATTTTATAAAAATGATAATCATTTTATAGAAAATTATTATCATTTTACAAAAATGATAACCATTTTATAAAAATGATAATCATTTTATAAAAATGATAATCAATTTATAAAAATGATAATCATTATATAAAAATGATAATAATTTTATAAAAATGATAATAATTTTATAAAAATGATAATAATTTTATAAAAAATGATTATCATTTTATAAAAATGATAACCATTTTATAAAAATGATAATTATTTTATAAAAAAAATTATCATTTTATAAAAATAATAATCATTTTATAAAAATAATAATCATTTTAAAAAAAATGATAAAATCATTTTTTAAAAAATGATAATCATTTATTAAAAATGATAATTAATTTAATAAAATGATAATCATTTATAAAAATAAAAATCATTTTATATAAATGATATTCATTTTATAAAAATAATATTCGTTTTATAAAAATGATAATCATTTTATAAAAATGATAATCATTATATAAAAATGATAATCATTTTATAAAAATGATAATTATTTTATAAAAAAGATTATCATTTTATAAAAATAATAATCATTTTATAAAAATAATAATCATTTTAAAAAAATGATAATCATTTTAAAAAAATTGATAATTTCATTTAATAAAAAATGTAATCTTTTTATAAAAATACAATGATTTTTCCATGATGTAAATTTTATAAAAATAATATTCATTTTATAAAAATAATAATCATTTTATAAAAATGATAATCATTTTATAAAAATGATAATCATTATATAAAAATGATAATCATTTTATAAAAATGATAATCACTAGATTAAAATGATAATCATTTTATAAAAATGTTAATCATTTTATAAAAATGATAATCATTTTATAAAATGAAATCATTTTATAAAAATGATTAATCATTTTTTCAATATTTTTTCATGTCCATCAGAATATTCATTTCATTATAGGCTTGATCATCATTTCTAAAAATGTTTATTATTTTTATTAAAATGATAATCATTTTATAAAAATGATAATCATTTTATTAAAATGATAATCATTTTATTAAAATGATAATCATTTTAAAAAAATGATAATCATTTTATAAAAATGATAATAATTTTATAAAAATAATATAATTTATAAAAATGACAGCCACTCTATCAGGTTTATTAATCTATAAAAATGATAATGAATTTATTTAAAAAAATGATAATCATTTTATAAAAATGATAATCATTTTATAAAAATGATAATTATTTTATAAAAATGATTATCATTTTATAAAAATGATAATCATTTTATTAAAATATAATTTATTTTATTAAAAAAAATAATCAGTGTAATCAAAATTACAATCAATTTTATAAAAATGATTAATCATTTCATATGAAATGAGAATCATTTTTATAAAAATGATAATCTTTTATAAAAATATAATTCATTTTATAAAAATGTAATCATTTTATAAAAATTGTGATAATCATTTTATTAAAAATGATAATCATCATTTTATTAAAATGATATCATTTTATAAAAAATGATAATCATTTATTAAAGATCAGAATGATTAAAGATAAGACTGTGCCAAAGTTAGAAGATGGAGTCTGGGAAAATGCAATACGGATTCAGACGAGGGCGCAGAAGCAAACCAGAGCCAATAATCATACATGAAAATGTTGATTAGAAAAGACGTTTAAGAAGAATGATGTTGCCGTTTTGGACTTTGAAAAAGCATTTGATAGGATAAATAGGAAAAGTTATGGAAAATGCTGGAAGAACCGGAGTATGGAATCACTCTCTAAAGCTAATAAGAACAATTAAAGCACATACCAGACTTCCATAAACAAGATAATGAGGAAATTGGGGATGAGAGATGGTTCATGTTAGATACGGGAGTTAGACAAGGAAGCGTTCTCTTCTCTCACCGTTACTGTTCATAATATATATATGAACTACGCGGTTTAAAGAGAATTTATAGACAGGAAAAGGCGGAGCACATCCTGGTCTATGCCGACGACGCAGCCCTAATAGCGGAGGAGGGAGCTGATATTCTGGGGATGATGGACAGATGGAATGACCAAATGAGAAGATTAAATATGAAAAGAAGCACCGAAAAGACAGAAATTATAAAGTTAGCTAGGGTGAGGAGAATATTTAAACATGAGAATTAGAAGGAAACTGCAACAGAGACAGGTTTGGAAAATCAAATATTTTGAGGTGATTGTGAAGGGGTGGGAGGAAATGAAGATGAGTTGAAGAAAAGAATGAAAAAAATTACTAAAAATGTTGATGCACTATACCCAATATTAATGAAGAAAGAAAAACCCAAAGGAATGATAATAATTTTGTAAAAATGATATTCATTTTATTAAAATAAAATTATTCATTTTTATAAAAATAATAATCATTTTATAAAATGAAAATCATTTTATAAAAAATGATAATCATTTTATAGAAAATTATTATCATTTTACAAAAATGATAACCATTTTATAAAAATGATAATCATTTTATAAAAATGATAATCAATTTATAAAAATGATAATCATTATATAAAAATGATAATAATTTTATAAAAATGATAATAATTTTATAAAAATGATAATAAATTTATAAAAAATGATTATCATTTTATAAAAATGATAACCATTTTATAAAAATGATAATTATTTTATAAAAAAAATTATCATTCTATAAAAATAATCATTTTATAAAAATAATAATCATTTTAAAAAAAAGTTAATCATTTTAAAAAAATGATAATCATTTTATAAAAATGATAATAATTTAATAAAAATGATAATCATTTTATAAAAATAAAAATCATTTTATATAAATGATATTCATTTATAAAAAAGATACATTTTGTAAAAATTGATAATCATTTTATAAAAATTGATATCATTTATTAAAAATGATAATCATTATATAAAATGATAATCATTTTAAAAAAAATGCTAAATATTTATAAAAAAATTATCATTTTATAAAATAATAATCATGTTATAAAAATAATAATCATTTAAAAAAAATGATAATCATTTTAAAAAAATGGTAATCATTTTATAAAAATGATAATCATTTAATAAAAATGATAATCATTTTATAAAAATAAAAATCATTTTATATAAATGATATTCATTTTATAAAAATAATATTCATTTATATAAAATAATCATCATTTATAAAGATAAAATCAAGGCTACAAAATGACTAAGCATTATATTAGTACTATTATCAAAGACAATGATAATCATTTTATAAAAATGATAATCACTAGATTAAAATGATAATCATTTTATAAAAATGTTAATCATTTTATAAAAATGATAATCATTTTATAAAAATGATAATCATTTTATAAAAATGATAATCATTTTATAAAAATGATAATTATTTTTAAAAAAGATTATCATTTATAAAAATCATTAATCATTTTATAAAAATGATAATTATTTCATTAAATGATAATCATTTTATAAAAAGGGTATTATCAATTTATTAAATATAATCATTTATTATAATTATAATTATTTTGATAAACATTGATAATGCAAATTTATAAAAATGATAAGAATTTAAAAAATAATTAATAATTTTATAAAAAATGTTAATATATTATATAAATTCATTAAATTTTTATAAATGTTAATAATTAATTATAAACTTCTAAAAATGCTAATCATTTTATAAAAATGTAATTATTTTATAAAAATAATTATCATTTTATAAAAATGATAATCATTTTATTAAAATATAATTATTTTATAAAAATAATAATTATTTTATAAAAATGATAAGCATTTTTTAAAAATGATAATCATTTTATAAAAATGATTATCATTTTATAAAAGTGATAACCATCTTATAAAAATGATAATCATTTTAAGAAAATGATAATCATTTTATAAAAATAATAATCATTTTATAAAAATGATATTCATTTTATATAAATGATAATCATTTTATAAAAATGATAATCATCTTAAAAATGATATTCATTTTATAAAAATTGATAATCTCTTTTAGAAATGAGATTCATTTGATAAAATTATAACTTTTTATTAAAAATGATATTCATTTAAAAAAGAAATCATTATCATTTTTTAAATTTGGTTTCATTTTACAAAAATGATAATCATTTTATAAAAATGATAATAATTTTAAAAAATGATAATCATATAATTAAAATGATAATCATTTTATAAAAATGATAATCATTTTATAAAAAATGGTAACCATTTTTATAAAATGATAATCTCTTTTATAAAATAGGATGAAATTTTCATAGAAACATAATCATGTTTATAAAAATGATAATAATATTATAAAAATGATAATCATTTTTCAAAAATGATAATAATTTTAAAAAATGATAATCATTTTATAAAAAAATAATCATTTTATAAAAATGATAATCAGTGGATTAAAATGCACTAATACATTTAATAACAAATAGGGGTGAAGCGGTTTACAGATACAGCTATTATTTTTCAATCATTCCTATTAAAAATGATAATCATTTTTCTCTAAAAATAATAATAATATCCCATTTATATAAAAAAAAATGGATAGCAAACATTTTTTTTAATTAATACCTTAATATAGTCGATCGCCTGACCTTGTTGGGGAACGATCATGAACCATTGGCAGATATACTCATAAAATGGATCAAATCATTGCGGTGTATTATAAAAGAAGAATACCAATAAGATTAATCTATATTATATTATACCATATAGCATATAATCAGTATAAATTATAAACTAAAAAGCGACGAGATATGTATAGTTTAATGATAATGCAAATGATGCTATTATGTTATACACTAGATGCAAGTGGCATAAATCACAATTTATAATTAAAGACCATAGAATATCTACGTGACTGTTGTACAAAAAGATATAATGATATAATAGGTAAAAATGGTCTGCATTTATAAGGAAATGGCATTTCATAAGGAAATGAGTTTCAGTAAGAGATTACTATGATTGTATTTAGATCCATTTACAACGAAATGTTAAAATGCAAATCTTCCAGTTGACTAAAAAACTTGAAGAAATTTAAAAATAGAAAAACTTTGACAGAGGAGAAAAGTAATAAGATCAAGGACAAAATAGAAAACAATAGTCATTAATTTTTGAGGAGAAAAGAGATGCGCTATAAAATATGAATGAATTTGCAAACATCAGATAGAATGCAGGTCTGGTTCATAACAAGGAGATACCATGAAATATCACGAACCCGTTTTTAAGGTGCAAATGGTTATTATTTTATTTTTTAATATACTATCTGTAATATTTCCAAAAATAAGTAATCTAATGTCTGTTTTGCGAGAATAAATATAATACAATAATATAATATATAGATAATAATAATAATAATAATAATAATAATATATAATATAATAATAATAATAATAATAATATAATAATAATAATATAATTACCTGCTCGGTTTTACATTTTCTTTTTTACTAAATAGCTGGCTCACTTACCAAAGCCGACCTTTTGCGATTAGGAGAAAGATTTTAGTGGTGGGATTTGAAGAGTACTGGAATGTTGTTTTTTACCCATTGTTCAGAAAAGAAATTGGCTTCCTTCGCAAAGTAATTTGTTTCATATGTCGGATCGGCAACTGCCGATACAGCTAGCGTTTGAACATGTCTTCTCTACAAAAGAAAAAAAAAGGAAAGCATTAATAGTAACCAAATTTTTGGGTTTCATAAAAAAATTTCAATTAACTGAAAGTAACAACCTCTCTTGAGCCATTTTTTCTATCTTCAATTGAGATGTTGGCTGAAGGGTCATTTTGGCACCTTTTGTAATAGGATAAATGGCATTATAAGGGGCAATAGGGGGTTGTAGGAGATACATATATTTCGTAACAACTGAAACTGTTTTTCATATTCCTGCCTCTGTTTTTCCTATATGCATGAATATTAAAATACAAAATATTACATAATTCACGAAATAAAATTGACGAGCGAAGAATTGCGAAAAGAAATTTCCTTTTTACCTAGTTCTGAAAACAAATAATATTCAAAATAATATATTTTGTAAAAAAAAAAAAAAATATATAATAATAAAAAGTTAACCCTACATTTGCTTGTCCCTCTTCGTGTTGTTTCTCAAGTTTTGAAAATGGCTGCCTGAAATGGGATCGTTGCTTAATTCCTTTAAGCATTAATTATTCTCGTGCGAAATTATAATCTAATGGGTTGCGCAGGCGTCTGAGGCTCAGAACCTACTCTAAAAAAAATCATAAAAATAGAAAAATTTTAACTTTGTAGTAACCACTATTATTAGGAGGCTAATTAAATTTAATTACTTTATAATTAAATAAAGTTATCAAAGGATCAACGATTCCTCCGCATAACCAATTATATAATGGAGTCCCCAGGGAGCTATTTGTCTCTCCCACTCTTTTCAACCTTCTTCATGCACGACCCACTATCCTTCCATACCCTACCACAAAGATCAATAGTTTGGCAAGTTAAACTATCAGTACCAAAGTTCATCTACATAACTCATCTTATATCTTACCATAAATAATCTTGAGCAATGGTTAAAACAAACAGAATGACTGCCACACCACAAAATCTACTATTTTGATGCGCACATGACACTTCAGGCGAAAACTTCAAGAACATCACTTCAAGAGCTATGCACAAACTCGAATGTGACATTTGGAAAACACTCAATCTGGCACAACTTTGACAACAGAAACACTTACGAAATAGTCTACAGACAATATATCTGCTCCATGCCAAATTTACGCTCACCTGCTTGGGCTCTGGTACCAATCACAATTCCAACATTGATAAACTGAAATCCACACAAAACAAAAACACTAAGAATAATAATAAGTAACTGCCATAACACCATTCATAGCCCTAGGTACAGAAACTAAAATTCTACTCCTTAATGATCACCTAGACAGGACTGGATATTGACCTGTACATTTAGAATTTCTTCCCAATGATCACTCCACTACATCAAACATTCCACAACCCAATCACCAAGGAGAGGAGGAGAAACGCCTCGCATCATATTTATTTACATATTCAACACTCCTCCCATCACACTCCAAACAATCGCATCATAAAAACAGCATCCAACAAGTAAACTCCCAAAGGGCAATCTCCACTACCCGCCAAACAATCCATGCTCCAAAAGCGTCCACCAGAAATATCACCAACAAGAACAATCCTTATTGAAAAACCCGAGAAGATATCCCGACCTCACACTGGCTATCATCCTCCCTTCAGGAATCATTGCTTAGAATAAAAAAGCACCAGTACATTCAATGTCTTTTATCGACTCGAGGACAAAAGTTATCTTCTGCGGCAGTGTTCGACTCTGACCAGGGCTAAACGCACGCTTGCACCAACTTTATTGGCAAAGATCTCTTGGTCGGTTTGTGGCCGGCTCAGGTGAAATAGATTTCATGAAGCTGCCCGCTTCACATCGGAGAGGAGGAGGCGGGAGGATGATAAGTATATTATATATCTATATGATATATAGTAATATAGTATAATATATATTAATGTATAATATATTATATTAGTATATATTATATATATTATATATATATATATATATTTCGATCACCACCTTCTTTTCCCCAGAAACTGGGGGTAAGGTGCGCCACATGCACTGGAAACAGAAAAGTAGCAGAGAATATGACACAAGTCGAAAAGAAAGCCAGCCTTACCGCACCCTTTATAACCCTCTAAGTTAGACTAGTCCCGGCTCGAAAACTCCACCCTGAGGGCCTAATGGGACTGGCGTACGGAATCCCCACTCACTATGGCGATCTGTCAATGTAGGGTTCTATCCTTGGCCCAGGTGTCACCACCATATCCCTCCTCACCAAACCCCGCCATTTCCACTCCTAATTGTGCACCTTTCTTGTCCCGCCTCTGACCACCTACTATATCTCTCTCTCTTCTCCAGCATTCTTATTATTGACTCATCCATCTTTTCTGTCGGGGTCTCCCAGGATACAATTAACCAGCTATAGTAATCCGCTTAACCACTGACTATCATGCCATCCTTTCCCACATGATCCCAACATCTTCAAATGATACTTTCATTTTATTTCTCTCATATTACTCCTTTCTTCATAACCAACACTCCCTAATTGGCGTTCTTTCTCATTTTATCAATTTTTCTCAAACCTAACACGCAAAGATTGTTCAAGGGATGAACCCTACATGGACGAGATACCATAGTGAGGGTCAGTTGCAGTCCCGTGAAGCCCTAGGGTGGATTCTCTGACTGCGACGAATTCTCACTTAAGAGTATAAAGGCTGGGCTTTCTTTTCGACTTGCGTCATAGTATTCTTTACTACTTTTCTGTTTCTAGTGCATGTAATCACCTGTACCCCTATTTGGGGAAAGAAAGGGTGGTTGATCGAACTATGACTGATGGATGATTACTATTTTTTATTATATTATTATTAATTATTATTATTATTATTATTATTAATTATTATTATTATTATTATTATTATCATTGGCGTGCGTTTATGTGTGCCGTATGTATTAATGGGTTGGTAACCTAATAATTATGAATTATTATGGTTTTGTCACAGTTACAATTTCAATAAAGCTATATAATCTACCGTTCAAATGGCAGAAAATAAATTAATGATGTAGATAGCCACATCCTAGTAATAATAATATAATAATAATATAATAATAATATAATAATAATAATAATAATAATAATAATAATAAGTACGTGTGATTTATGATTTTAAACAAACCCTACAAAAAACTTTTATCATTTATATTTTTATATGTAAATGCAAATTTCAAAAGGTAAAGCCTACCTCTCAGTGTGTTTCCAACATCAAAAAAATTTCACTCACTAAATGTCAGAATTGCAGTTTTAAATTTTTTTTTTTTACGAGTTAATTTTTCCATAAAATTTAATGTGATGTTTAATGTTCTTTCCAAAGAACCTTGGGGATAATGATATTTAAATATGTAGGCCTAAATATTTATGCCTTCCACATATTCTAATTAAGAGAAAATTGAAATTAAAATTTTACCTTTTAGCCATTGACGCAGGTTCGAGCTTGGCCTTGGCCTCGAGAATAACTCTGTATTTACTATTTTAAGACTACCAAATGCAGATTCGATCACGGCTGGTAGGGATGATTTTCTGTTTGGAGCCTCCTTTCTTCTGTACGAAATTTTTTAATGTCACTGTACCAATAAAACGCTTTTTTAATTGAAAGTTTTTATGTATTTATTAGGAAAACAGAATATGGAAGTTTAAAGAAATAGATTAAAAATTTTAAAATAATAATAATAATAATAATTATAATAATAATAATAATAATACTAATAATAATAATAATAATATAATAATAATAATAATAATAATGTTTAATAAGGGTGTTAGGAGTTTAGATTTACATATTTTCCTAATAACTTTTCGAAAATAAAGAAAGTTTTTCACACTCTCTAAAGATTCTTTACAGTTACATTACTATGACAATATAAAAATAAAGGAAAAGTGTATCACTTTTCCTAATCCCCAATATACTCTGATAAACAATACATGCAAATATATCGTATATTAATAATAAAGATGCTAAACTTCTTCATTAAAAATGTTTATTTAATATAAAACAATAAATGATCGGATTATTATATTTTATTTTCAAAGTTGAGCAAAACGTCAAACAGATGAATATAATAAATCCTTACCTTTAGATAATAAACAAGCATTTCGTTAAGACAAGGGTCCGCATTTAAATTCACTAAATAATATTTGTTCTTCTCCACGCTTATTCCCGATGCTTCGATACTAATACCCATTTTTTCCAGAGCCTGCTGACGCTCTTGATGCATACGTTCTGGAACGAAAAATTATCATGATATTAGAGCATAGACAAAATAAGTAAATACACTTAATGACTCTATATTACAAAGTTTTAGCACAAAACAGGAAAAGAAAGAAGTAGTACCTGTCTTTTTAAGTTTATTCTCCCAAGTTTCTGAAAGATTTGTGATAAGCTTTTCGCTTTCGTGAAGCTTTTCATTAATGCTTTCTTCTTCCTGGAGAGAAACTCGGCCCCCTAGCTTTTGCATCTTCGAAACAAAAAAAAAATTTCGTTAACGTAGTGTGTCTTATTTAAAAATACATTATAACTTAGAGTAAGAAAATCAAAAGAAGGTATTTACCATATTTGCTTTAATTGCTCCCGTAGGCTCAACTTTCTGCCGAAGCTCTCTGATTAATTTCGCCTTGGATTTCATTCCAAACGGCATGGTTAAAATTCTCTTGGCTGTGCGATACTGCCATATCTAAGTGTGGAGAAGAGTTCTTCATTTAGTTATCGGAACGACAGGCGAAATAGTTGCCAGACCCCCTGAATCACAGTTCGACTGTTACCCCCGAGGTTATCCTTAAAGGTTAAAATTATTTTTAATGAAATTGGTCTAATCGCGCACTTAATACACATCTAAGCATTATTTATATATTATAACTACCCTGGTATTTATATATATAATCTATATATAATATATATTTATTCTCTATATTATCTATACATATATTATATATATTATACATATATATATATCACGAATACTGTTGTATGTTTGCTTTTGTATTTTTCTGTTCATTTCTTTGTATTTTCCTTTGTGTTTTCTGTTTTTCTCTTCTTCTATTCTTATTCTTTAGTGTCGAACTGGTTAGGTTTTTTACTCATCCTTCACATGTCATGTTTTTTTCTATTGTGGTTTATCCTGTTATTTCTTATTTTTATTTTCTTAGTTCTATCGTTTGCTGTGTATTTTATGTCGATCTATCTTTTTTTGTTATTCTTTTTAACTGTTTTTTTGCTATTTTTTAAGTTCTCCTTTTTTCGCTTGACTCTCGTAGTGTTATCCTCTCTATCTTGTTTTTTTCAATACCTTTATTTATTTTATTTTGTCATGCGATTGATTTAAGGTGTTTAAATGTATAATTATGTTGTGATTTTTTAAGTAATTGTTTCATGTATAATATTATTATTATGATATATATATAAGTAAATAATATATATTATATTAGTTTATATTATATATAGAATTGTACTAATAATAATAAATATGAGACTTAAATAATTATAATTAAATAATATAATATTATAATAAAAATTAATAAATACATTAATAAAAAAAAAAATAATATAAACATAATAATAATAATCAAATAAATACTAAAATAACCAAATAACAAATACAAATAACAAAATAAATATAATTCAATATATATTAAAATATTACTATCTCAAAATATCAAAAATACAAAAATACTATACATTACCAACAAACATACCAGGTCTCATGTTATTCTCTACTTGCATCTCCATAAATACCATATCATAATCAAAATAATACTCAAAATAAAATACAAATAAACAAATAACAACAATCTATAACCTCTATTACATACTTACTCAGATATGTAATATAGAAAAAAAAGATAATACTATACGTACTCAAAATTCTACATACATACTATATACATAAAAAAAATAATTATAAATAAAACTCTCTTTACAATTAAATAATAAAGTAGAAAAAAATCATAAAATAATCTTACTATTTCAAAAGAATTCCAATACAATATCGAAGATATAATATTATAAATTACAATTGTCCACTCTACCATTCGTACTCCAAGATTAACAGGTTCCTACCAACACAATTATACAAACATTAATATAACCTGGTATGATTGCAATACAATGATCAAATATATACTAACTATCAAAACATATATTTTCACCATTAATTGGCCAAATATACAAACCAGCAAATATTCAAAGTACACAATCAGCCCATATCACACCAAATATTAATCACAAATATATATAATTTTATATAAATATCATATTAGATGATCTTATAGTATATTCTACACAAGATCTAAAATCATTTAATAATAACAATCAATCCCATACTTAACACTAAACACCATATACTATTCTACTCAATACAAATTAAACACTCATCAACATTACCACTTTACTTTACTCATCTCATTTCTCCTTTCATCATTCATCATCATCACTTTATCTCCTCTTTACTCAAGAATCTCTAAAACAATAAATCCCTAATACGTTGTTTACGTTTAAGTTAACTACATAATTACATATTGCAAAATAACCCATGTAATGCCAATGTCAGTCCTGTAGCATGTGTTCAACAGTAACTCAAAAGTCTAAGCTAAATATACAAAAATCTTTGTGCAAATTACCCATGAAACCAGAATGATTCGTTTTTACGTATAATAAGTAAATATTTCTTTAAATTTGATTACATGAGTAGGTATATATATCTATGTATTTTGTAGATATTATTTTTTTTTTTGTTTTTTTTTTATTTTAGATTCAGTTAGATATAATCATACATGTCAAGTAAACGTAACTTTTACTTTCACATTCAAAATGTTCTTCAAAATAGCCGATTAATACAAATTTGTCGTAAAATAGGATTCATACATTTAATAAGAGGATGGGAAGAGAAATACCGATCCAAAAATTACCTGATTGCAAATAACAGTGACAATAGCAAACTTCAATTTACATTAAAATATCCCAATACCTTAAAGAGTAACATGTATCCGCATCAGTGCAAAGAGGAAGTAGCACAATAGACTCAAACGTGCCAATCCAAAAATGAAAAATGTCAGTGATATTCAAATTACTGGTTCAAAAAATTATGTATTAAATAGTAAAGCTAAACTTCTTTCAACTTTTTCACCTTTCAAAATTTTTTACTACAGTGATTTCCAAAAATTTATCTCCACACATTTGTACCAAAAAGATTTTTCAAAATTATTCTCAAAGAATTATATTTGCTCGAAAAATTATTTTGATTCAAAAATTACTTTCCAAAATTGACCATCCCAAAATGTGACGGTAAAAGTCAATCCATAATCAAAAGTTCGAAATCAAGGTTATATTCATCTCAAAAAAATATCCTCAGAAAATTCAAAAGTCGAGTGTTCATGTATTCTTCTGTAATCCTCCTGTATACTTGACAGATGATTATTATCTTTATAAATTTATAAATATATTAAATATTATATATATATTATATATATATAATTTAAAATATATTATAATAATATTAATATAATATATATATATAATATTATATATTATATTATATATATATAAATAATCTATATATATATTATATTAATTAATATATAAATAATATATTATATATATAATTTTCAATTATACTTTCTAATTAATTTAATTTCATTAATATATATATATAATTATATATATCTATAATATATAAATATATATATAAATATACATATCATATAATAATATATTTAATATTTATATATATTATATAGTATAGTAATAATATATATATATATATATATAACTATCTATTTATATCTTACTCTATATAACATAAAAGGTATATAAAGGTATATAATATATATCTTATATATCTTATATATACTATCTATCTACCTATCTATTTATTTATATCACCTCATATACCCCCTACCTCTATACTTACTGTCTCACTACTACCTATTCATTTCATTAATTCATACACCTACTCCATCATACCCTATCCCCCCCCCACCCCTCCTCCCCCTCACCCCCCATACCCCCCACGCTGAACCCAAACACAGTCACATCCTCCTGCTCCGCTGCACACGAACCAAAGCTGGTCTCTTCCACTTCGCCACCATCGGGTTACCCGACCCCTCCACCGATGTCGTGGCTAACTCACTAAATAGTGATAATCTGAAAATAAACATGAAATTGGCGACCTATCTTCATTTTAGAGGAAGGGACACAAAATTGTATCTAGGATTTATTGGAATTCTGCAAAGCTGCGTTATATTATTAGGAATTCAAATTAGGCCTGATCATTCAACACATCACATACCTCTAGGAATCACAGGCTGTCTTCAGTCCTCGATATGCGTTGTTGGTGGTATTCAAGCATCTTGAATAGAATAAAAAGTATGTATGAGATAAGCTGAAGATGTTGTAAGAATAAACATAGTACTCGACAAGTGATTATTTTTCCACTCTCATACTTTCAATTTTAGAAGGAGTGAGAAGTCTTGATCCGCTGGTATGCCTCATACCACTTGGCAACTCTACACAATTCTGTATACTGCGACTCTGCAACGCTTGTTCATATCGAAATGCATATACATTAGAGGCCTATGGCTGGTGTAAAAGGGACTAGTACGTTTATTCGACATCCGAATGCGAGAAAAGGAAAGCATGAGTGGAAGGTTAATTAATTTATTTCATTTCACGGATGATTTGGTTTTAGTGTGAGATTATACTTGAGAAAGCTTGAGATAAGGAGCAACCCTAGTCAGCATCCCCTGTACGATACCTGCGTAGGCCCTCATACGCGTCGTTATAAAAGCAATCGGGTTCTCTTCCGCCACCACCCAGTTACACACACCCGCTAGATGACCAAGCAGCTCCTACCAGCCCCTTATGTTGTCGACGTTCCGCACGCGACGCACTCTCCTCTCCCCCATTCCCCAGCTCGCTAAAGTTCAGACCCTGCGCCCCTTTACCGGCCCTCCCCCCCTGCGCCCGCCGCTCTCCAGTCCCCCCTCTTCCCCCATGCGCCACAATTATCGTGTACTGTAATTCCGTAACACTATCTCTACTGCCGCACCATCACCATAACCTTCGTCCTCTCGACACCCTGACACACACCGCGCGAGCGATCCGCCGCCATGATCTCTCCGCCACCCCCACTCCGAGCCTGCCATCACGCCCTCCACCCGAAATTGTGAATGGACTAAGCGCTGGACTGGTGACACCGTTAAACTAGTGTGGTCTGTAAAGCGAATAAGCCTGTTGAGCTGAGCATACACACTCGGCGTAATCTCAATCGAGGGTGCATGTTGTACAAAAGTGTTTATCATGTTAGTAGTACGCTGGTATATGGTTGGAACTAGATCGAGGTATACGATATAACACTTAATGTGTAAGATGGAGAATATATAGTGGCCACCCGGTGTTCGGTGTGCAAAAAGAACATCATCAAAATCGAGGAACTGACATAGCTTATTACTTGATGCAGGTTGTTGGGTGTGGATGATTCGCGGCGTACAACTGGAGAGAATCAAATGTAAAAGTGAAGCTTGAGCATGTTTGGTAATCGTCAGCATGCAAGGAATGGACTGACCGACAAATGAACGGCGCCTAGGTTAAAAGGCCATGTATACGCGTCCGGGTAGTTCGTGTTGGTAATCCCAGAAAGAGCATGGAGAGAAGAAGAAAAATGGAATGAGTAGAAACAGGACATGAATGAAAGAGAAGATGTAGTTTTGGCAGAGGGAGAAAGAATTGACGCGTGATCCCTCATGCTTGATTTGATGACAAGTTCCACTTGCACGGTTGTATGACATTTGTTTGGCTTCTCATGGGTTTGTGCGGTCCTCGTTTTGATTGTGGCGAGGAGGTACCTTTTTGTGATTTGATGATTCTTTTAGAAGGCTCTATTTTTGAGCTGCCTCTCTCCCTTGGCCGCTGGGATGCCAACTTTGCTGGGCGCTACCCAACGATATCCTGATGGTCCTTCTCCTACACATCCCTCCGATCCCTCGCCGGTTCGCCTCGTACTGGGGGGGTCCTCCCCACCATAGTTCCATCTTGGGAGCTCGACCGGGGGCGTGGATTTGCGACACTTCCGCGGGCCCGCACCCGCCGCCCTGGGCCGCGTGCGGTGACTCCCTCGGCGTCGACAGGGCGCGTCGTTCCCGGCCGCCGTGCGCTCGACCGGGAGTGGATCGGCCTTTTCTTGGTGTCACCGCTGACTCGCCGCGTGCGCCCCCGGCAAGAGGCAAGTCGGCTCTTGCAGCGGCAGCCCACTTTACTATCTCATTGGTCGCTTTCTATCATTCCCCTTCCGCTCTTTTCCCCTTCCTCCGTTCCTTCTTCCTCTCCCTTTTTTCCCTTTTCGCGGCCTCCCTGTCTTTGGCGGCCTTCTTCCCCCTTTCTCCCTTCTTTCTTCTCTTTTTGTAGCTTTTTCTTGTGTCATTCCTTTCTGTCCGTCCTTCGCGAGTGGGTAGATCAGGCAGCGTGGTACTTGTTGACCTCGACACTGTTGGGCAGTGCACATTTTTCCACTCTTCTAGCACCTTCCTTAGTTTTGTTACTGGTGCATTTCCCTCGAGGTGTGGCTCCCCCGGGGTTATGTATGATACTTTTGGTTTTCCTCTGCTTTCCTCTCATAGCTCGTTTTTCTAAGTTATTGTATTTTCGCTCCTCTGTGTTTTCTGCATTCTCCGAACCTCACACTTTTATGCTTTTTCTCCGATACTATGCAGTTACATTTATCCATCCCTCCTTGCAGGCGATCGATACTCCGTCTCACGAACTTCATGGGTTGGGTGATTTGAGAATCCCCTCGGATGAGCGTGCTATGACTTGATGGTGTTCTGATCCTTTCTGGGATTATCTCTCTGTTTTCGCACGATGATGGACTTATATATATCTTGTTCTCTACTTATAGGGCTATTATATATTCCTACCTCTATTATCCTATTTTACCTCTTACTGGCCGTCTACTGTCTATACTCGACGGTGTGCCTCCCGTGAGTAGGTAATATTGTAATGAAAAAAACTTTTGTTATAACAAAAAGAGAGAGACATTTAAAACTGCCTTTCTGCTCCTTGCTTCCTCTTTAAGCATTCTTCTGCTTTATAGTTTTTCTATTTGCTTTCATCACGTTACCCTCCCTTTCCTCTTATTTTTATTTTATGTTTCTATATTCTTTATTTTTCTTCTTTTTTTATTTATCTTTTTTCTACTTTCTGTTCTCTTCATATTCTACTGATTTCATTATTTAACTATTATTATTTTTTTCTTTTTATTATCCTATGTTAATTCATTTATCTAGCTTTCTTGATTCTCTTCTTGTAGCCTTCACTCTTAATGTGACAACGGTGATGAATTATTACGGAATAAGCACAACTCGCAACAAATACTGGAGGACATAATGCTCCGGTACTTTGTTTACACACGACATTCGAATCATTGGGACATTATACCAATGGAATCGGAAATCGGAAAATTGTACACGATTCTTTGACCCGATTCTTTGGTATACAATCTGAAAATAATTTTTAATTCATGCTTTATGATATTTCAAGGCAATATTTCGAAGTCTGCCGTAATTGATTTTTAATTTCAGTTTCTTCCTTAATTCCTATTTTAAAATTTAATTAAGAAAACTGGATTTGAGCGGCGCATCTTACGGCTAATGCCAGATATCATGTTGGATTTTCAGACGTCATGGTGAGGCAAGAACTTTGGCAATGTTTCGGTTAGTCGCATGTTATTAATGATGTTTTGATAATATATCGTGAAACTCGTCAGTGAGCCAGTTGAAAATATTCTGCCTTGTAGGCTTGGTATAAATGGAGCTATTGAATATAAATGGTATCCCTCGAGTTTCACCTTTTCACGTATCTCACACCTCATCTAATATCTAATATACGTGATTGTCTTCAAAATGTTTGGAAGAATCAATATTCCTGCTAATAAACTTCAATGTTATAGGTAGCGGATAGAACGCACCTAAATAGTGTGTGAGGAGTTACAACAAGCAGGATTTCCAGGAATTGAATTGCTTTTTTCACTCTTTGACACTAGGTCCTCAAGATGCCATATTTGGAACAAACGAGCGTGAAAAAATATATCCTTTATCAAACAAATCGTAGGTCATTTTACTCACTCGCCCCAAGCTATTTCAAGTATGAAGAATATCAAACTAGATTTAATTCACCACAGCACAGATTTATTCAGGAATGTACAACCCAGATGTAATAGCCAGTATCATATGCTTTCAAAATTTTTTGAACAAAAGACGGCTCTCATTTCATATTGCAGTGGTCATTCAATTCAAAACCTCCATGCTTAGAAACAACGGAAAGTTCTTGGAAAAAACTGCTAAAATACTTAATTTGTTGATTGTAACAATCTATTTGAGGCCCAAAGAATCAATGGCATCGGCAATAAATCCCAATATGAAAGTGATTTGCAGATGTATTTTTTTTTGGAAAAAAGAAAAAAAAAAAAAAGTTTTCCCCAGAAAAAAAAAGGACTATTGAGGGACTTGGGTCTACCGTATCAGCATGGAAAAATTCAGTAAAAATAGATTCAGCATTTACTTTACTAATAAGAATTTTGTGCTTGCTACCTATCTTGGTCCACGCTTTAAAACTAACATTCCTTGAGAATGAATTACATAAAGTGGAATATTCCTTGAAGCATGGATTGTGCCGAAATATATGTTGTATAAAGGAAAGGAAAACAGTTTTCCACTACTTAACCAAATCTTCGATTCTTCTCACTTATCAGAAATAGGGCGAAAAGTGATACTGAAGATATGTTTTAAACTTCAGTTTTGACAATCTGTTTTCGGAACTTAAAGAAGAAAAAGACTTTAAAACGCAAAAGAAACTCATTCTAAGGAGAAAGACACATATATTGAGAAAATGTTGAAGATTTTGTCAAGTAGAAATCAGCAAATATAAAATATGAAACTTATTTAAAAATTCAGAAGTCCCTTACAATGGTGGTCATCGAATAAAAAGGGTTACCTTTCCATTCAAGCCGTTTTGGGTCTTCTTTGCTAGAAAATTTTAAGCTCGCCCCCTTTCCG
>JABUQX010137618.1:0-5000 GCA_015478945.1 Trachelipus rathkii | reverse complement strand
CCGACTCGACTCCTTACCCCTGAAAACGCTCGACTCCCGACTCCCGACTTCTCCGCTCCCGACTTCCCGACTACCGACTCCCATCCCTGATAGTATAATATATAGTATTATATATATATATATATATTATATAATATATATATTATTATAGTTATATATATATATATATATATATTCCATATTATATATATATATATATATATTATATATATATATATGGTTAAACTTTACATCCACAACTATATCTCAAAAACTAAATAGCTCACCGGGAAAAGGAATACATTGTTGATCCTGGCAAATTTTATTGCGGAAACTTAAAAAAAAATATATTCTCAAAACTACAATACTACAGCGAAAAGGAATACATTTTTGGAATCCTTTGAGGTAAAATTTAGTTAAGAAAATGTAAAATAAATAAATAAATAAATAAATAAAAATAGAAATTGGCTTTTTTTTTTTAGGAGGCAGGGGACATAGTATATTATAATATATATATATTATAGTTATTATATTTATAATATATAGTATTATATTATATATTATAATATATATATATATATAATGATAATATATAGATATATATATAAATTATTTATTTGTAAAGGTATAACGCCATTTAGGGGGCTCGATCCGACGGGGAACACAAGCGGGGGGACGTTTTCCATACCCCGTAGGGAGGGGCGGAGGAACCCCCGCGACACCCAAATACCAAGAGCGGGGATTCCGGAGACCCTCCCCGGAGGGGGGGAAATTTTCCCCGTAGTTCCCGAAGGCCGAGAGACCCCGACTCTGCCATCGGTGCGGTATATACCATAGATTGATCTTAGTTAAAAAAAAAATTAATATAATTGAAAGTCTATTTATTTTAACGAGTAAACGTGTAAAAGGTCTTAAATAGGGCTTTCTCCTCATATTACTATAATTACTTAACCAATAATTTTTTTTTTTACATTTCCGAACTAAAATTTTACCAGGATTCCAAAAATGTATTCCTTTCGCTGTAGCTATTGTAGTTTTGAGATTTTTTTTTAAACATTTTCCGCACAAAAATTTTACCAGGTTTACCACCAAGTTTCCTTTTCCCTGTAGCTATTGTAGTTTTTGAGATATGAGTTTGTAGTTTTAAACCAAATTTCACCATATATAAATATATATATATATATATATTATATTATATATATTATATATATATATATATATATATATTATAATATATATATATATATAGGGTTGTGAAAAACGGTTTTTTTTAATTTGTTTTTTTATGGAAAAAAAAATACGTTTTTTTTTAAAACAATGTTTTTTTTTTGTTTTTTTTTTAAATTACCTCTTTTTATGTATATTAAAGATGTTTTAAATTATACAGTATTACCAATACCCCTTCTAGGCCTAAATATTGACTATTTATGGATTTTATATATATAACAGTATATATATATATATATATATATATATATATATATATATATATATATATATAATATATATTATATATATATAATATATATATATATATATATTATATATATCTATATATATATATATATATATATATTATATATATAAGAGGGGGCAGTAACGCGTTACATGTAACGGCGTACGTAACGGGCGTTCAATTGTAAACGAGTAACGGTAAGCTTCAAACGATTAAAAATGTAACGATGTATACGGTATACGGCCTTAACCCTTTTTATAAATTGGTCAACGGTGTTTTCCGTTACTCGTTACTCGTTACATCCTACACGGAACTCCCACTGTGGTTAACATTTTTTTTTTTTTTTTATGGAAAACAAGATTTTAGTTTATTCAAAACAGATTTTAAATATGAATATATATATTATTATATATATTATATAATTATATATTATATTATATATATATATATATAGTGTAGTATAATATATATATATATATATTAATATATATATATATATATATATATATATATAATATCGGACCTCCTCGGACGTAGACAGACCTTTAGGTAACAGACCCCGGAAACGATTTTCGGATCAGGAACTTGAATAATGTTTTTTAAGATTAGATGCGCGCTACGCTTAATATTGCGACGTATGGTGGAAAGGGGAGAGATCCTGGATGACGGAGAGGAGGATCGACAGTGATGGGAATGGCAAAATGCGAAGAGAGGAGAATAGGGGAAAAGATATGGGAGGAGGATAGTATTGATATATAAAGGGGTAAGGAGGGAATCAAGAAAGCACTCAAGTAGGCTTAATAATAGGAGCCGAAGATGTCACCGCTTCATTACAGCTATAGAAGTCTTACACGAAAGGCTTATAAAATGCACTTTTTAAAATCAAGGCAAAGAGGTAACACTTCTATCAGGTATATTCGCCGCAACAGGGACACTCGGAAGAGGAAAAAAGACATGTAGAAGACGAAAGAAGGGGAGAATGTACTGTTTCTGATTGGAAATTTCAATGCACGAGTGGGAAGGAGAAGAGACGGGTGGAGACATGGTTGGATAAGTTGGAGAGGAGGTAAGGAATATTGAAGAAGGATGCTGATAGATTTCTGTCTGAGAAAGGGATTGAAGATCATGAAATGGTTTTTTTTCAACGAAGGGATTCACATAGGTTCGCAAGGTATAGAGGAACAATATCACTAGAGAATTCGATCAGAGATCTATTATAGACTATATAATATCATCTGATAGTAGGATAATAGGGAATGTTAAAGATACTGGAGTAACAATGGATTCAGATCATATATTCGTTGATGACGGACCTGGCTGGTGAGGCAGAAAGCTGCGAATAAAAGAAAAGAGAAATGTGGATTAAAGTGGAATCACTAAAGGAATGTGACAAGTAAGGGAATATATTAGAAAAATAAATGAAGACTTAAAACAATTAGAAAGGAGAAGGAAAGATGGAGGAGATACAAGAAACGATAAGAAGCGTAGCAGAGGAGACCCTAGGCAAAGATGGGTAGGAGGAAGGAAGAAAAGACACACAAAGTGGTGGACTGAAGAAGTGAAGAAGGCAATAAAAAGGAAAACGTATTGATGATAAGGTGGTTGAAAAATAGAACCGTAAAAAAGGGCTCAGTATGTGGAGGCAGAAAGATGCAGAGAGAGTGAAGAAGCAGGTAAAAGAAGAGGCTGCAAAGAGAGAAGCGGAAGAAATGATGAAAGATGGGAGGGCAGAAAAGGAGAAGATTTTTAGACTGGCAAAACATATAGAGGATCAAAGAGGAAAGTGTGCAACATCAAGTATAAGCAGTGAGAGGTTTTGGTGAAATTCAATAGACAAAAACATGAGATGGACGGAGTACTTCAGTGAACTGCTAAAGGTGAATGAACAAGGGGGGGAGGAGGGAGAAGAGATTTTGGAGGGGAGAAAGTGAATATGGGGATAGATAACAATGAGAATTAGAGGTGCGCTCTGCAGCGATGAAGAGGTAAGGCACCGGGTGAAGATGGGATACCATAGAATCGATAAAAGAGGGAGGAGAGAAAATGAAAGAAGAAATTTTGAAACTGTTTAATGGGTGTTGAAACCAGAGTGAAGTACCAGAAGGTTGGGGAAAGTCAATCATAGTTGCAATATATAAGGGAAAAGGAGGTAAAAAAGACTGCAAAAACTACAGAGGATACACTTGTTGAACTCGGCAAAAACATTGAGAGATTTTAGAGAAAAGGTTGGAATCGTGTAGAGCCCAGACTGGGGAAGAACCAGCACGGATATAGAAAGAACAAAAACACGACGGATCTCTTGTTCGCGTTGAGAATTACGTTAGAAAAAAAAGGTAATGGGACTTCAGTAAACGAGCATATATAGCTTTCATAGATCTGAAGAAAGTTTCGATTCAGTGCCTAGAGAGGAGACTTTGGAGAGTGCTGGAGAGAGAATGCAGTGGCTTCTGTGAGAGGAGCTCTGTGAGAGGACAGAGTAGTAAATGTAAGTAAGAACAGAATATGGAATAAGAAATGGTTCGAGGTGAGAACAGGGTTAAACAAGGAAGCTTGTTTGTAACCAATTTTGTTTGTATCATATCTGGATGTAGTGATGAAAGTGAGAGAAGAAATCGGCAGATTTTGGACGGTGATATTGGCATATGCGGATGACTTGACGTGCTGGAGCGAAGAGGGAGGACAGGTTGAGAGAGGTAGTGTTTTTTTCCAACAGGCTGAGAGAGGTCGGCTTGACTATAAAAGCAGAAAAGACGAGATCAATGGTGGTACAGTAAAGAAGGAGAAAGGAGTTTGAGAATAGAGGTGGAGGGGACTGGGAAAAGATGGTGGAGAATGTAAATTTTGGGTGGAGTATTTGGACAGGAGGGAAAAAATGTACCATAGATCATAAGTAGGATACTCAGTTGAGGGGAGCGTAAGAGCAGATGTATCCCATACTGAAAGATAGACAAATGAGTGTGGAGGTGAAAAGGGTGATCTTTGAAGTGTGTAAACACCGATTTTACTATATGGAGCAGAGCATGGAATACGACAACAAGAGAGGATAGTAGAATACACGTCCGGCGAAGATGTACGTTTTGAGGGCGATAAGGAAAAGACTAGAAGAGACAGCCAGAAAAGAAAGAATAAGGGAGGAAGGTTGGAGTGATGGCTATATTGATAAGATTGATGCAGCTAGATTGAGGTGGTGGGGACACCTGCGAGAGGATGGAAGAGGGGGAGAGTAGCCAAAAACGAGATGGGAGTGGAGAACCGAAAAACGAGACCAAGAGGAAGACCTAGGGAGAGATGGGAAAGCTCGGTGGACGAATCATTGAGAAGACATGGATTGCGGTCGATGCAGGAGCTGAGGGAAGATGGGCAGTTTTGGAAGATAAGAGGAGATTTCAGAAGAGTGCTGGACCCGCTGACAGGGTCTTGACCTTTAAAAAAAAAAAGAGTAATTGTAATATATATATAATATATATTATATATATATATATATATATATTATACTATATTATATATATATATATATATATATTATATTATATATGATATATATATTATACGGTATATATATATA
>JABUQX010137617.1:0-16552 GCA_015478945.1 Trachelipus rathkii | reverse complement strand
ACTAACTACATAAATGAAGAAAATCAATATAAACAAAAAAAAGCGAGGGAAATAAATTAATAAATTGAAGAGAGATCTTTTATTATCGGAAATAAGATGTTTCTTGCAACGTAATTTCGTAATAGGTTATTTTTTTGTCAATTGCACAACCACGCGCGCACACACACACACACACACAAACCTATATATATATATATATATTATGTATATATATTATTATTATTATATATATTTATATTTAATATATATATATATAATATATATATATATATATATATAGTATATAATATATATACAGGGTGTCAGAAAATACCGAAACATTCTGATTAGTCTTCATATCTTACAATGTAATAAAGCGCATGTTGTGAGAAATTGTTGTGCGGAGGACATGTAAGACGTGTATCAGCAAGCGTCTATGACAGTGGTAAGCATGTGTCGTGTCTACAATTTTCAGTTTGCTTTGAGGCTGTCGATTGTGTGCTTCCCGAAAAGAGTGTTTTAATCAAGAATGGCTCACCCTTCGGGCAGGAGAAAAAAACTTTATTTTTCGTGCCATAATACGGAAAAACGTTCACAAAAAACATTCATTTGGTGATAAAAGGAGGTTCGTCGGTGGTGATCATTATCGTAACCCGAGTTTGCGAGTGCTATATGCGCTTTTAAAGTGGCAGAAGCGTGAAGATGATGAACGTGCGGCATACATCAACAGCGCTTTAATGATTGGCACCATTTGGTTAGAGTTACGGGAAGAATCCGAATGACCGGAGGGAAAACACGTTTAATGTTGACCAATATGGCTCGGCGATTTCTCATCAGCAATTGCACGCGATCTGTAGAAGCTTGAAATGCACCGCGCCTGTATGCAATTTGTCCCAAGATTTCTCTCTTCAGAAGCAGTGATAGAGAGAAGTTCATTTATTTGTGGATAGCGGATCGAGGATTGTTGAATAAGGGTAATAATGGTGATGAGATGTTGGTGTTACTGTACGACCTCAAACAAAGACGTCAGACTTCTTTTGAGTGGAAATCTCCTAAGTTCATTCACGAAGCAAAGGGTTTGAGCAGATCGTCTCAAGTGGAAAGTCATCGTGAGACGGTCATCTTTACATTGAAAGGTCTGCCATGCACTTTGAGTTCATACCTAATGGTACAGTTACAAGCATATGTACATTGATTATTTTCCGTCGTCTTCGTGAGGCAATCCGACGCAAACGTCAAAGAATGAAAGAAATATTGCTTATTACTTATATAACATTCCCAGACATCATCGCGCCTCCTGTCTTTGATATCTGACGAACAGCACTGTACTGTTAGCTTTGCTCAACCTCCTTACTTTCCATATATATTATACCAACAAATTGATTTCTATCGTTTCCCTCGCTGAAGCGGCGACGATTTCCCGTCCAGTAGAAGAAATTCAAAGTGGTACGAACGCGTGCGTTGAAAGAAGTAATAAAAAACGGCTTGTAGCGATATTTCAAGTGCTAGCGCGAGCGTCTGGCCAAAGTGTGTGTGACAGCCGATGGAAGGTACTTTGAAGGTGGTATTTGAAGGCGAGTAGAATATCCGATTAATAAAGTTGTTTTAAACAAATGTTTATGTTTTTTTTCTCTACCTTCGTATATATATATATATATATTTACTTATATACTTATATTATTAATATAATATCATTATATATAATATATATATATATATACTATATATATATATATATATTATATATGTAATATACATGATATATATTATATATATATTATATATATATATATATTATATATATATATATAGTTATATATTATATTTATATATATTTATATATTATATATATATATATTATATACTATATATATTATATATAGAGAGAGACGAGAGAGACGATAGAATAGAGAGATCGCGGCGAGTAAATGTTACTGGAGTCACCGCAGATTATATATATTCTTATTATATTATATATATTATATATAATATATATATATATTATTATATTATATATATATTATATATAGATATTCAATATATTTATATATATATATATATCATATATATATATGTATATATAAATATATAATTATATTAGTATATATATATTTATATATATATATGATATATATCTATATATACTATATATATTATATATTATTATATATTTATATATTATATTATATATATATATATTATTATATATCATATATATATAGTATTATTTCTATATATATATGGTTTATAGAAGTTGAATCAGGACGTGAAATCATAATAAATGTATCGTTTATTTAATAATTTTCTGGGTAAATAAATTAAATTTTGGGGTCTTAACCTAACCTAACTACCTAACCTAACCTAACCTAACTAACCCTAACTAACCTAACCTACCTAACCTAAACCTAACCTAACCTAACCTAACTAACTAAACAACAACCTAAATTAACCTAACCTAATATAAAGAAAACTACCTTTTATAAATGTCCTATATATACTATATATATATATATATATATATATATATATATATATATATGTATATATAGATATATAATAATAATACTATATATATATAGTATATTATATATATATATAAATATATATATATATATATATATAATATACTATATATATATATATTATATATATATATTATATATATTAATATATATATATTATCAATATATTATATTATATATATATATATATATTATGTGATATTATAATCAAGAGAGAGAAAAGTTTTCTATATAGCATTAAAGGGTATTTTAAAAAGATAAAGTTAAATGGAAACCGGAGCTTGCGGTTAGAAGACCAGTGACAACAGCGGTTGGGTTTGTAGAACCAGTTTACAACGCGGTTGTGGTTGCGCGTGGTCAAAATATGTGCGGATTGCTTCGCTTCGCCATCCGATCCTCAATATATATACACGACACGCACCACAATATATTTACTATTATATATATATATATATATAGATATATATATCATATTATTCCGTTATAATATATCTCATTTTAACTAACGTATGGGTATATAGTATATAATTATTATACTTATATAATTATATATATATTGTACTATTATATATATACTATATTATAAAATATGGTGATTTAACTTCGCGGATGCAGATTAGTTAAAGGGTCAACTATCCGCGATGATTGCCGTAAAGAATGGCCCTATATTAGCGAGATAGCTTTATAAATTTTTTGAGATTTTTAAGCGCAACCACTTTTTCGGTTCATTCTGCTTTATATAAATATATAATATAGAAGATATTACTTAGTATTGTAGGTTTATATATATAATATATATATTGTTATATAGTTTACTATTTTATCAGTATAATATTATATATAGGTGCCTTGTGTTACCAGAGTTGGCTCGAGTGCGCCTGGACCTAATCTTTTGGCCGCATTCCCACCCAAATCGTATTCGTCCAACTTCGCACACAGATTGTCGGAATGTTAGGTGGTATTTAATATTAATCTTTGAAATTAATATTCTCATATTGTGATGCATAGGAATTAGAGGAAAAAAAACTTCCGAAGGGCACCTTCAGGATAGGAGTTTAACTTCTCCTGGGCGTCGCTAATATGAGATATCGGACCTCTTTGAAAGTGACTCGCCTTTCACTAGTCACGGGGCATTGCTGTTGTCGTGGAGGCTCCGAGGTGTTTAGTTACATGTTCCCAGTTTGTAATGATCCTTCATGCATTGATGAATACGACAACACTCGTTTTACAATTGGGTATTCGATTCCAGCGATAATCAAGTTATCTATTATCGCGAGTGTGGCGCTAGACGTATTAATCGCTTTTGATATTTCTTCGATCACTGATAGAGTGTCTGTTTAGCACCACTGATTTTTAGGACTCTCTAATCTACTACTTAGAAGAACATTAAATGAATTACTTTCTCTGGTATATCTTAACAGTTGCAATCCCTATAAATACAGTATTGGTAAGTTGCCGTGTTGTTTCTGTGGATCATTTTCTGTTTATTGTGACTTAGGTGATATTTCTGCCTTTTAGAGTGCATTTTCATTCACAGTAGGTGAATATTATCCATGATTTAATTTATTAATCTACTGTGAAACTATTATGGTGGTGTCAAGATATTTTGGTTTATCTTGGATTTTAGATAGAGAAGTTGCTATTGCACTTCATTATTTTTATGCGTCTATCAGTTTTAGCTCAGTGAAGCTTGAATTCTATTTATCTATCTTACAGAAAAGGTTATAATTTTTAGTTCATCTTTTGTGAAAGTTCCCTATTACAATATATAGGTAAACTGAGGGTGGCAACGCAATCCTTCCTAATATAATGATATTTAAATGTTTAATTTTGTTTTAGTGGCAAAACAGATTATGGTAAGGGGAGAGCTCTTTTTAGATATTCTATCATCATTATTGTGAGCCGATTTCGTTTACTAAGTATTATTACGGTACAAACAAATTTATTCTAGTATATTAATATTCATACATAAATACATTCATATATTAATAAAGTTTATAATATTTTTATACGAAGTTGATCATATATTATTTGGCAATAATATAATCTTATAATATAGGTAATGTGGAACATCGTTTCTACATCTCTTCATAGAGATAGCATTTTATTCTGAATATCTCTGTCTCTCGAGATAATATATTGACGTGGTATGGCGCTTTAAGTAGAAGGATAGCACTGTCTGTATTTCCTCACTGTTGCTGAATATAGTCGCTATTACATTTCTAATATATTAATTTATTAGTCAATTTATAAATATCTGATGGTGTAACTACCCAAATAGTTATAACTATTAGTCGTGAATAAATTTATAATATATAATATATATTACTTAGAACAATATTGTTGTTTACAGAGAAATTAATCAAATATGTAGAATAATTCCTAGGTATAAAAAACCTATAGTTCTTACCCGTAATATAATACATTGTCTATATAAATATATTTCTAATATTTTGTTTATTTTTTAGTTAATTTTTTTTATAGGTTAGTTTTTTATTTTCAATGTTTACTAGTTTAATAAAAATATCGCATTTTTTAACTATGATATGCTATAGATATTTTAGGTATATAGGCCCAGTTAGATATATAATATAGTATTGTATACAAATTACAAACTTCAATGTAACTCTATTCATTATAAGTAGACTTTTTTGACATCTCTTTACATCATATACTATGAAAGATTAAGATATTCCTGGTTATAGTGAGGAGTAGCCCTCGCCAATATATTTCTATTTTTGTGATTTGTGAATTTCCTCATATTTTCGTGTTTGATTCACGAATTACATATTTTATATGTCATTCATATTCATGTCTATCATAATTATTTCTATATATATGTTTCTAATAGTGGACCTGATTTATGTTAATGAATATATCGATTTCGTTATAGTCCCATTGTAGATATTACTCAATATTATGAACTGTAAGATAGGAATATAGTAAGTTATAAAATTTAAATAGTTAGTTAAATATTAATACGATATATATATTATGTACATGAAAATATAATAAACTCTTTACCTTTAGTATGATAATATTATGGTATATAATACTCCATTAAATCCATGTTATAACATATAATTATATAATATTAGAGTACTTAGTTGATATAAGTGGTTCATATCTTAATATACATACTACGTTTCAGGGTCAATCATTTACACAGGGTATTCAACTGTAAATTATTTGTTGTTTAGATTATTCTCACTATATATGTAGGCTCTCTCACCTTACTGAACAAGCCATCGCCTCGCTGACTCTTTGTGAACCAACTAGATATGTACAAGAAACTATAATATTTTAGAATTGTGGAAGGCGTAGTGTATCCTTTTAGTTTATTATATAGGATGTACTGTTTATTATATAGGGATATAGTTTACTGAATTATGAGCTAATTCTTTCTTGGATGTTGCGTTATTTTACTAGTTCGGTCTTAATGTTGATATCTCTTCGCAAATGTGTACGTTAGCGTTTAGGAAGTAATTTGTCAATCTGGGATGTAGTGTTTATGTTAGAGTTTAGGTATTAGGATTGTATGTGTTTATGGTTAGGTTAGGTTAAGGTTTAGGTTAGGTTATAGGTTAGGTAGTCAGTTAGGTTATTATCTTTTTGCGCTCATGAATTCCGTGCACTTTCAACACTTTTTACCTTTAGCCAATCTTCTTCTCTCTATATGTGTTTTTGCTGCACAGCGCGAGTTCGTAAACCAAAAAATATTAATTATTATATAATATATTTAATAAAGTGTACATAATTTATTTAAAGATGCTATTTTGCTATTATTAATAGTCGTGAATTTTCTTTGTCATTTACGCGACTTAGTGAATATTCTATTACCGTTTAATTTTCATTATGGTGCGGGTAGATTTTAGATTACAGTGCTTAATAAAATTTTGTTTTTCTTCTGTTTGTGTCAATTCTACATTTTTGTATATTCACTTATGTCGTTACTATTTTTTTTATAGCTGCATTTCTCTTTTTCACTCTCAGGTTAAAAATTATATTTAACATATTTCTTTGTGCATCTGTGCAAAGACCCTTTGTTAGTGATATTTAATTCATATATTTCAAAATTAAATGTCATAAACTGCTCATGTCATAAAGATAATTCATTTTTCATATCATTTATGATTCTGATGTTTGGCTACCCACCTGGGGACATGCCTTTTTTTCTTCTTCGATTGAATTTGAATGGGGCCGGCTCTCTCACTCTGTAGTAGCTATATTTCTGTTCTCATCTTGATTAAACGGACCTTTATGAATTCTTTATATTTCATGAGTTCTTTAAGTGATTGTGCTAATGATATCTTGAGAGTAATAGTTATGTTCATTATTTCTAGATTCTATAACGATATATTTGCTGTTATACAAATTTATAGATTACTACTCACCATCCATACTATCTTAGTCATCATATTCGCTCATGTCGCAACACCTTTACTTTGTATATATGATTTGATATTTCTGCGACGTTGGTTTCTAGATATAACTTGATAATTCATGGATATGTTAACTATATATATTAGGAGATAGAAACTAATCAAGGTTCTCTTTAAATAGAGATAGATCTACATATTCCATAATATATTATATTTGTATTTTTTAATTTCATTAAGTATAAGAATGGATGAAGCATTTAAAATTTTTCTGTTTACATGAGTGTATTTGATTATTGTGTATATTTGTATTTTCTATTTTGTAAAATATAATAATAATGGGAGAAGTATTAAGTTAATTATTTATTTGATTATTCTCGTGATATACCTGTTTATCACGATAACTGTAATATTCAAGTCTTTTTAAGGGCACTATCTGAAGATATAACTCGTGATTAATTTAATGTATCTCATATTATGTGATATCGATGACGGTTTTTCAGATAAGTAGTATCTATACTCCTCAGACCGATTCTTTTAATCTAGCACGGTAAGGTATTCTCTGTCAATGTTATCACGATTTTTGATCGCTGCGCATCTATAAGATTTGGATGTTGTTGTTAAATTGATATTTAAATGCAGTATTTGTAAGTTCTGATGGATGTGTTACATTCAGAGGATATGTCCATTTTCTAGAATCGGCGTCATTTCTGGCAAATATTGAATGAATATGTTTGTACATTTACCAATGTGATTTCGGAGTTTTATGGAAAATATATAAATCTATATTTCCTTTATTTTTTACTATCTTGAATAATTTTATATTATCGCACACAAGCTGATAAAGTGATTTATTCATGGTTTATGGTTTTATGGTTCCTGTACTGTGTTATTGATTATATATTCTAATAATTGAGTATTTCATCTTCATTGAATTCTAATGATAAATAACTTTCTAGGTGATTGTGGCGTATCCTCTGTTAGTATTAGTAATCCAGTTTTGACTACATTAAATTATTTATACTCGTATATGCCTTGGTATTGTATATCAGGTACCTTTATACCATACCTTATCGTGATTATAAATATATAGTAGGTTTCAAGTTATCGCGTCTAACCACTGTAGGTCGTTTAAAATAGATAGTTTGATTATTTGTTGATTGTTTTTCTGGTAATTGAATTATTTAAGCTAATATATTCTAACTAAAAAATTAAAATGCAAAATTTAATACTTTTAAAAATTTACTCAATAAAATATAAATAACATCTCAATCTCTAGATTAATCCCAGATTAAATGTTTATAACAGTACGATATTGTATTAAGCTTTTTTTAACATTACTTTATAATTATATTTTAAAGCATCAATAATTAATAATTTTTTTTAAATGGCAATCACTATCAGGCGAAAGGAATATTTAATTGCTTATTGTTGGTCGAATCTACTACTCTTACGAACGCTAATATCCTCTCGCGATGAAAGAAACTACGAATGATCGAGTATGATTCTATATTGAAAAATACATATCAAGAATAGGATTAAGATAGTAATAGTAATAATTATGGTAATGTCATTCCTTCGCTCCTTTTCATTATACTATATAATTCAATATATTCTTTTTCCTCTAATTTACTAAGTTTGTATAAATATAAAGTAATTATAGGTCATAAATTTAGACTTGGCATATGGATCTTATTTTTTCATATTATTATTAAATTTTTCATATTTTTATAAATTGTTCCTGAATTGTATATTGGATAATAAGTACCTTCATTATTTATGAACTTTCCAAATTTACCTATTGATTTTAATATATTTTAGAATAAGATTTTTATCTGCAGACCAATTGCACTTTTAATTTCAAATCTTTGTATATAATTTTTATTACTTTCAAACTTTCACGAATATTTTTTCACTTTTAATAAACTATAATCAAATTCATTTTTTGAAATTTCAAAATTTCACCTTTCAAAATTTATAATGATCGATAGGAATATATTATTTATTTTGATCCGATTATTGATACTAATATCGATATAAATCGATATTTTGTCGTTACAACCTTTGTTTCTTTTTCTTTGTGTGCTGATTTTAAAATTTAAAATGAAAACAAAAAATGAAAAAATTGTATATCTTGCGTTGATTTGCAAGCGTGCCTGACAATTTATTAATTAAATAGTTAAAAGAAAAGTCCAAAATCTATACAGCTTTGATATACCATTTATTATACAAAAACTGGACAAAAAAAAATCGAAATTAATTGAGACAAATTAAAGGTTTGGACTTTGAAGCGTGAAATGCGCGTAATGTTAACAATTTGTGGTGGAAACAAATATATTAACAAAACGTGGGCAATTTCAGATACAATTCAAGTCCTTTTTAAGGAATCTAAAATAAGGACGAAGGAATATTGATGAAGAACTTATAGGTCCACGAAAAATATTGATTTCTCCTTATACAAAAAAAAAACAAAAAAAAAAACAAAGTTTTAGAAACTAAGTTCTTCACCAACACTCCCACTCCACAGAAGTCAAGCTAATCACAAGAATAAGGCCTTTTTGCTAAAATATCTGAAAGGGGAAGAAGGGTAGTGCTAATAGTGTTAAAAAAGGGGAATCCTAACAGCCCAGAAGGCCATTAAACTTTAACACAATTCCTATAAGCAATAATAATAAAAAAACACTATGAGCGAAGGAAAATTTTAAAATATAACAATATACCATCAACAAAAGAAAAGAATGGTATATTCCTAATTATTATGGTGACATCATTGGCTTAATGAACGTGTCCTAAAGATGGGGAAGATGAGGTCTACCTGAAGGGCCGTCCTCGTCCAATAATACATGTTACGTTAAACTGCTGTATATAATTGACTCTCGTAGTAGTTGTTCTATCGTTGGGACCACGGAACTCAAGATAATGGGACGGAGGTCCATACCAAAGCAGTAGCTATGAAAGAAGTGAAGTCTCGATCGCCACTCCAACCTTTTATACGAAACAAAGAAGCTGCAAAAGCGGTTTTCAACGAGTAATTTTAGCAAAAAACATAAATTTAATTGATTGGTTTTAAAATTATGAAAACAATACTAAAAGGTAGTAAATATTAAACTATGTAACACATAAATATTACATTACCCAAAACTATATAGTTTGTTCACAAAACTAATTGATAATTAATTATCAATAGTGGTATATGATGTCAATTTACGCGTTGCAAACTTGATATTATTATTAATCGTAGAGAATTAATTAATAAAATTTGACAGTAATTAGGAATAGACATCAATTTAAATTATATATAGAAACGATCGGAAGCCTTTTCTGATCATTTTAAGACCAATCTCAAGCTTGTGGAATAAAAAAAGATGTTAAACATCGAAATTTACGAAATTGAAAACAAGAGGTCAAACTATGACCTGTAGTTGACATTTCCTTTCGAAGAAGTCAAGGAAACCTATACATATTAAAGATTGATAAGTGAAGAATACGTTTACACTCTCCCTCTCCCCCTAAAAGTCATCTCAAGACTGAAGAATTTTGAGGCAGAGTAAACTTTCAAAAAATGCAATTTTAGTTCAAAATGGAAGCCTATATTAATAGTTTAATTGTTAAGCTTATAAATAAAAAATTGTAATGCTGATTATTTCCAAATTTTGATAGAATATTGCCCCATATGTTTGGCACATTTGAGGAAAAATTAAGATTCCCCAACTTTGGGAAATAGAGATAAAAGTTAGCCGGTGAAGTGCATAAATTTTATATCTCCATTTCGAAACAAAAATGGTATATATATATATATATATATATATATATATATATATATATATATATATATATATATAGCAGTTACCGTGGGTTTAGAGCAAGGTTATTATTGCTATATTATTATTATTATTATTATATATTATTATTATTTCCATATTATTACTATTATTGTTGTTATTGGTTATTATTGCATAGTTATATACATATATATTGGTTAGATACATATATTATATTATAGATATATATACATGTTACTACATATATGATTATGCCAGGGAGTTTTTACATATATATATTATTGGTTGGCTGCTGCTAAGGCTGTTATACATCTACTTAAAAATATTATTGTATAAAGATATATTATATATATATATATTGCTATATTATTACATATATATTAGTATATAATTATATATATATATTATATATATTGAAAGATAGATATATTATATATTATTATTATTATTATTGCTATATTATTGTTGGTTATACATTAGCTGGTACATTATATACTTGGTTATGTTGCCATATACGTTGTTGGTTATTACATATAACATTTATATATATATATATTACATATATATATATGATATATACATATATATTATATATTATTGTATTATTGGTTATATATATATATTATATATATATTATTATACTTATATATATATATATATATATTAGTATATTATATTATTATTATATTACATATTATATTATATATATATTATTATTATTATACATATTATATTTATATTATTATTGTTATTATATTATTATTATTAGTTATTATATATATATATATATATATATATATATATATATATATATATATATATATATATATATATATATATATATATATATATATATTGTTACTGAGAGGATCAACCAACTACAAAACAAAGGTAGGTGTAGGAAATATATATTAAAAAAAAAAGCAGATTGTTTAGACTCTCTCAATGGAAAGGTGTCCGTAGATGACTGATGGAATTAAGGTTGCAAATAAGGAAAAGAATAAGAAGTGCCTTTACGAGAAAATAGAAGAAAAGTATTCCCGTCGGTAAACGGGAATAGACGTGGATTCGGATAATAGACACAACATTTCTTGGTGATTATCAAGTTGGTGCCGCTTATGTTTCGTCATCAACAAAAAATATTTGGAAAGATTGTTACATAGAAGAACGAAGCTATCTGGAATTAGTAAGCAAAATCGATGGGTTGCTGGATTGTTGTGAGTGTTTATGCGTGGCAAACAATTTTCAGAATTTAACCTGTAAGTCATATTTAAATTGTCATAACTGAGATTGTGATCATCTAAAGTGATAAATTTAGTAACTAGGTTTCTATATGGTTTCGTTTTGTACATTGTCTGAGTGAAGGACATTAAACGAAATTCTTAAAGATTATTGGAAGAGTAGAAACTCCGAGTAGCTTTTGAGTTGACATTTATTTTCTAAGCGTGACTTTTTTTATAAAACATTTATGTAGTAACTAAGTATTTATATTATTTCGTTTTGAACATTGTCTGTGTGAAAGACATTAAACGAAATTCTTAAAAATTATTGGATGAGTAAAAACTCCGAGTAGTTTTTGAGCCGACATTTATTTCCTAAAACGTGGCTTTTAATTAAACATTTTTTTAATGATTCCGTTTATAGAGTGATGAAATATGCTGTGTTATTTTAATAACGAGTTCTTTTATTCCCTCGTCAATGAGTTGGCCTGGTGACTTTTCCAAACTGTTTGGATTTCTGCAATGTAAAAGATTTGTCCTGCCTGCCGATGTTATCCAATGTTATCATTAAATTGACTATTATGTTGAAAATTTAACTTATTTAGTGTGGGTTTTGAGAAATGAAAGGGTTGGAATTTATTTTTATTTTGAAACTTTACATTTATTATATATTTTAAAAACTAATTGTTTTCCTCCCTCTCCTTCCATTGAAATGGCAAATTTGTTAAAAGTTGTAAAAATCCGCAAGAGACGAAACGATTATAATATATATATATATATATATATATATATATATATATATATATATATATATATATATATATATATATATATATATATATATATATATATATATATATATATATATATATATATATATATATATATATATATATATAAAGAACTCTCAACTTATTAAAGTCCTAAAACTTTTATCTGTTAAACAAATTTTTTTGATCTTTTGATTTCTTTCATTAACTTTGTGCCTCGTTCCTCTGTGTCGTTTACCACTTACCGTTTTTTTCTTATATTGTAACTTTCTTGTTATTTCCAGCAGCAGGATTAGTTGTAAAATATCAAACAGGAAGCTGGAGTATAAACGATATTTTGTGATATGGGAAATATTCAGTTCTTCCTATTTGATACGTATTTTATTACTCTTTTCCAATTCGAATTTTTCTGTTTCATGTATTTTGGTAAATTGTGAAAATATCTCTGTTTGTAAAATATCTTTCCTTTCATTTCTCCTATTTCGTTACTAATTTTTTCATCAAATATGGAGAAACTGCACATTCCTCACTTAAATACGAAAGATGGTTATTAAAGTTAGGAAAAACTTGTTCCGCTATAACTTTATTATTATTCTTGTATTAATATCTTTAACAGGTGCTTCAATTGCGTTTGCAGCAGAAAACCATGAATTTGCTAAGCATTTTATTATAAAACTACTCATTAGTCCATCCGATTTATCCTCTGTTGATGTTTTTTTGAACTGATATTAGAATAAATAAATTTTTAAGCAATATGTTGCTTTTGTCATCCATCTCACTAAGTGAAATGTTCCAGGTTTCAGAAAATGTATTCCTCGCGATGGAATGTCTTCAAGAAAATTTATTAATAATTCCAGAAATTCACGATAATCATCACTAGGTCGCTCTTCTTTAATTGCATTTTGGCATAATGCAAAATCTCATTCACATCATCTTATAATATCTCTATAACTTCTCTATCTGTTTCCCTAGTCAAAAACTTTCCCTGGTAAATGTTGTCTCAAGTATTTCTAAATCTTTTGAATAAAGGTATCTCTGGTCCTTTTACCTGGTTAGAAATGTACTACCTTAAATACTCCCTGCAATACAGTTTAAGGAAATCTTTTGCTGTGGTGCTAAACAAATCGCAAGCAATCGATAGAGTCTGTTACAAAGCGTTGATTTCTAAACTTCTACGGCAGCTGTTGTAAATGGCCATCGTTCACCCATTAGATCTTTTAATAATGGTGTTCCTCAAGGTTCTGTTCGATCCCAATACTTTTCTGCTCTTCATTAGTAACCTTCTCTCTATTATAAATTAGTATTAGACCCACCAAATAGCAATTAACTGATTCCTAGATGGTGGCCATCGAGAAGCTGACCTCTGATCTTTTTCGTATCTGTAATTGGGGTTAAAAGAGTAAATGATTCTGAAAATACAGTCTCATCCTCTATCTCCTCGACATAATCTACCACACAACAATTATATCTTCTCTGAAAACACAGCTCAAACCATCATCTGTTCTTAATATTTTTGGCGTTTCTTTTCCCTGTGGCGTTAATAAGGATCACATTGCTTCTTTTTCTAAAGAAGCTTCAAAGACGTTTCTTGTTAAGAGGAACCTTCGGAACTCCTTACCTCCCCAGTTTCTTGCTCTGTATAGAGTCATTGTTCGACAATCTATGGTGTATGCATCATATATGTGGGGGGTTCAACACACACTGTTCTCCTTGATAAGAGGGAGAGAGAGAGAGAGAGAGAGAGAGAGAGAGAGAGAGAGAGATATATATATTGAGAGAGAGAGAGAGAGAGAGAGAGAGAGAGAGAGAGAGAGAGAGAGAGAGAGAGAGAGAGAGAGAGAGAGAGAGAGAGAGAGAGAGAGAGAGAGAGAGAGAGAGAGAGAGAGAGAGAGAGAGAGAGAGAGAGAGAGAGAGAGAGAGAGAAAGAGAAAGAGAAAGAGAGAGAGAAAGAGAAAGAGAGAGAGAGAGAGAGAGAGAGAGAGAGAGAGAGAGAGAGAGAGAGAGAGAGAGATTCTCAACTCTCTTACTCTCACTAACTTTCGCCAATCTCTTTCTAGCGGTCGAACAGTTGCCTCACTCTTTTAATACTCTCTCAATTTCAATGGATAATACACTTCTGAACTCTCTACTTAAGTACTTCCTCCATTAAGGATAGCTCGTGCGACTCATGTTTCCACACAGTCTTATCTTTTCTCTGGCCAACTCTCTTATTATTTTTATTGTTTATTATTTTTATTATAATTATTATTGCTTTTATTGTTTATTATATTTATTATTTTTTTAATTATTTTTATTTTTATTTTTATTTTAATTTTAATTTTAATTTTAATTTTAATTTTAATTTTAATTTTAATTTTAATTTTAATTTTAATTTTTATTTTTTTTATTTTTATTTTTATTTTCATTACTCATTTTTATTTTTAAATATTAATTTCAAAGAAAAACATTTGTATTAGCTACCCATAATTTAAAATTAGTTTAAGATAAATAATAAATCATAAAATTTCTTCTCTATAATTTGATTATACCAAATTAAATTAAATTTTTATAAAACTTATTTAGTTTTAAAAATTGTAACTTTATTTTTAATTAGGATGGTAATTAAATTACAGTTATGTATCGAGAATCTAATTTGATATCTAGGTATTTATTGAAGTGCTTCTGCACATAAGTTAGGTGATACAGCGTTTGAGGAGCATATAATTAAGAGGTATGGGAGAAGAGCAATAACAGTACCCTTGTATAACGGTAAGGTGGATAAGGGTAACTGTAGGAATTATAGGGGAATTAGTTTATTGAGTGTTGTAGGGAAGACATATGCTGGTATTTTGAACAAAAGAGTGCGTCGAGTAACTGACGGACTAATTAGTTAAGAACAAGGTGCGTTTAGAAGTGGTAGAGGATGTGTGGATCAATTCTTTACATCGAAACAAATGATTGAGAAAATGAGAGAGGAGAAGAATAAATTATATTAAAGTTTTATGGATTTGCAACAGGCGTATGATAGTATTGATAGGGAACCTCTATGGCAGGTGTTAGTGATATATGATGTTGGTGGTAAGCTTTTGAATGGAATGAAAAGTATGTATGTTGATACTGAAGCGTGAGTAAGATTAAATGGACTTCAAAGGAATTGGCTTAATATTAATAGTGGAGTGAGGCAAGGATTTGTTATGTCTCCTTGGTTATTCAATTTATATATGCATGGGGTTATAAAAGAATTAGAGGTGGTGGTGGCAGGGGAAGGTGTTAGAGTGATGGAGAATGGAAGAGAGTGGAATGTGCCTACCTATTTATTACATGCAGATGATTTGGTTTTGTGTGACGAATATGAAAAGAGTTTGAGAAGATTGGTAGAGGGATTTGGCAGGGCGTGTAAAATGAGGAGTTTAAAAGTAAAGGCAGATAAGGGTAAGGTTATGGTTGTGGACCTTGCTTAGAGGGTCAAGACCACACTGACAAGATATCACAACACGGTCGCAACCAGAAAATCCACCCTGAGGCTTTACTAGACCGCGACTGACCTGGGGGGGGGGGTATAAAAGGGACGAAAATGGGGGAGGCATTCTTTTCGCCTTGTGTCATGTTCTTCTTCTACTCTTTTGTTCCTGTGTATGCTACGCACTTCATCCCTAGTTCCGGGGAATATTATCTAATAATAATAATAATAATAATAACAATAATAATACGTAATAATAATAATAATAATAATAATAATAATAAAGACAATAATGGTTAATAGTAATAATAATAATAATGTACTTCAATATTAATACTAAAAATTAATAATAATAATAATAATAATAATAATAATAATAATTGAAGTGGCGCACGAAAACGCAAAGCGTTTCACGATACCGCGAAACGGCACTGTTTTCTCCAACCGGAACGAAGCACAAC
>JABUQX010137616.1:12500-17500 GCA_015478945.1 Trachelipus rathkii | reverse complement strand
TTTGGAGAAAATGTTATTTTTTTCTTTTTATATCCTTTTTAGGGGGTTCGAGCCGACGGAGGGACAGAGGGGGGACGAAGTCCCCCCGTCGTCCCCCGGTAGGCCGAGAAACCCCGACTCTGTCCATCTTTAAGTTTTACCCGTGGGGTATTCTTTAGTTAAAAAAAAATTCAACATTTGGCAACTTTGCGCGCTTTCTCGGTACTTCGAGCTCCTTCGTAATTCTCAAAAAACGATGCTTATCATACAGCTTTCCATCATTTTTAACAATTTTAAATTTTTCAAAAGCGTTATTTTATTTATTTTTTTAAAAACATGGATAAAAATGTCTCCTGATTAATAAAATGTTTTTTATTTTCTTGTAGCTGTTATAGTTTTTTAGTTACATGCCTGGCCTCTTCGGGATGCTGACCATATATATTAATTTGAAATCTAATTTTATGTTACAATAAAAACGTAAGTTTTTAACATTAGAGTTATTTATCTTTAGTAATGTTAGTTTTTGCATCAACCTAGCACAAAATCGTAAAAAAATGCTTATCAAACGTAAGGAATTTCTTTAATTCTGTATGGTTGCTATTTTATACAGAATTTTATTCTATATTACACAGAATTAGTGACATTTTTTTTTACGTTTGGTGAGCCTTTTTTTACGATTTTGCGCTAGGTTGACGAAAACGAACAAAAATTTTAGCATTTCGTTAGCAAAAGTGCAAAATCGAAAACGCCTTTAATTAAAAATCATTTGACAAAATTATAAAACAAATGGTGTGAAGCAACAATATTTCCCAACTTAATTCTTTTGCAATATTAAGGGGAGAGGAATGCTTAATACTTTCGACGATATTTTTTTTTTTTTTTGTGTTTGAGTTTGCGTTGAGTAGATAATAGAAGAATTGATCACCTGAGGTATTGAAAATAACGGTTTTTCTTCCAATTAAAAATGTGGAAAACATCAGAGGTCCGATGAAATATTTGGGCAACCTCAAACGTACATATATATATAATATATATATATATATATATATATATATATATATATATATATATATATATATATATATATATATATATATATATATATATATATATATATATATATATATATATATATATATATATATATATATATAGCAGTAATATATATATATATATATATATATATAGGCCCCCATATATATATATATTTACTTTTATATATATATATATATATATATGTTGTCTCTATATATATATATATATATATATATATATATATATATATATATATATATATATATATATATATATATATATATATATATATATATATATATATATATATATATATATATATATATATGAACTTATGAGTTTCATGGATCAGTGAATTTTTAAAAAAAATTTTTTTATATATTGTTAGTATATGCTGCCAGTAATTAATTTAGACGCTGATAAAAAGAAACGAAATTTGAAAATATTAAAAATTAAATAATAAAGTAAGCAAAAACGTTCATTTTGCATGAGAAAGAAAACGCATTTTAGTGCTAAAACGTGAAATTTAAGGTAGGGTAAAAATAAAGTTTGATTTTTTCCCATATATTGATTCTGTGCATACTTAACAATACTTATCATAACATAAACTATGAGAGCCGTAAAAACAACTAACCTATATGGATCGACGATGCAGTAAACTTTTACCTAAACTAGATGGATCTACTTTGCCGTAACTTTTTTCCCTTGTTTTCGGATTCTTCTAAATCAGATTTTTGCATTTCAGAGGGCTGAGGGGCTGCAGCCCCGAAATTTTCGACTGCAAATTTTTCAGCAGAAAACAAACTATATATATATATATATATATATATAGCATATATATAGCATATATATATATATATATATATATATATAGAGAGAGTATATATATATATATATATATATATATATATAAAAAAATAAAATATATATATATATATATATATATATATATATATATATATATATATATATATATATATATATATAAGATAATATTGAATCTCTTATTCAGAAAAAAATAAAAAACATAGACAAACAACTAGACACTCAAAATAAGAAAAAATGTGAAGAAAAAAAAAAAAAATTTGTACCAATAATTGAAACTATTTGTTTATGTGGGCCAAGGTCTTGCATTAAGGGGCTCAAGTGACTCTGGACGTATTGAATTATCAACTCCAGCTGAAAATGACGGAAATTTTAGAAGCCTTCTTAGGTTTCGAGCAAATGGAGTTGACCAGGTTTTGAAGAACCACTTACTTCTATCGTCCAAAATTCACTGTATACGAGTTTGGATGATACAGAATGAAATCATACAGCTCATTTAGTCAGCTTATACAAAGGAAAATTGTGGAAGAAGTTAATACAAATAATTTTTTTCAGTATTAGCTGATGAAACAATGGATATTTCCCAAACAGAACAAGCCAATTTTTGTGTGGTACGCGATTGGTGGTGATGGAGGTGATACTCCTTTTACTTTAAGAGAGGATTTTTTATCATTTGATCCGGTTTATGATATCAGGGAAAGCATTGGCAAATGTAATTTCGAGAGACTTCTGGCTATCTTGGTTTAAAACACAAAAATTTAAGAGGCCAAGTGATGGAGACTCCTCCATGAGAGGTGAATTCCAAGGAGTGCAATCTGTTATTCGGAATGAGTATCCTAAAGTTCTATACACACATTGTTTAACACATTGTTTAAATCTATGTCTCTCAGACTCTTCTAAAATTCCGGCAATTCGAAACGTCTTAGGATTCATATCTGAAATATGCACTTTTTTTCGATCGAGTCCGAAGCGCACAAAACTTCTGAAGATTAAATAAAAGAGTTTTCTAGTAACCAAAATAACAAGAGGATCAAAAAGATGTGTGAGACCAGATGGTGCGAACGGCATGAAGCGGTTTTCCCTAAGAGACTCTAGATCCAATACTTGCGTCATTGTAGAAGAAATAAAAGAATGGCCTGGTGAATTATCACAGAAAGCTACTACGTTGTTAAATTCAATCAGTAATTTAAATTTTATAATGACATTATACGTTTTAAGTAAATTTATTGGAATAACCTACACCTTGTCAAAACAGTTACAGAGTGTCCATTTGGACATTGTCAGTGCAATAAATTTAGTGAAAGACATTATTCAACTTCTTGAAAAAGATAGACAAAACGCAGACACAGAGTTTAAAACCATATTTACACAAGCTAAAAATGTATGCGACAGCTTAGGTATTGAAATAACAATTCCAAGAACTACGAAGTTCCAGAAACATTGTTGTAATGTGCCTACATCAGATCCCGAATCATATTACCACATCTCAGTTTTTATTCCGTTTATTGATGATCTGATTTCTTCGTTGACTGATCGATTTCTCTCGCATGAAACCACTATCATTTCACTTCAGTATATTTTACCAGAAAAGTGCAATGTACCTTATAAGCATATTGAAAAAGCATCCTCTTTTATAAAGACGACCTTCCAGACCCTCACGAGGATACACTAAAAGGAGTGGTGTATCTGGCAGCGTAAATGGCTGCTAGAAAATGAAAAAACAAAATACTGCGATCGGTGCTTGTGTGACAAGAGGAGATTTCTTAACATTGCTACTCTCCTGAATATCTTAGCAGTATTGCCTGTATCCACCACAACAGTAGAAAGAACCTTTTCGACATTAAGGTGTCTGAAAACGTATTTACGGAATAGTGTTGGAGAGGATCGCATTACAGGTCTTGCTTTACTGTCAATTCATCGAGATCTCAGCACAGAAGTCAGCAATGAAAATATTTTGAATCCCCTCAGTCAAAAAGCAAGGAAAACTGAAATTGACCTTATAAACGATGGTAAGTTCTTATGAGAATTATATATGGTGTTATATATATATATATATATATATATATATATATATATATATATATATATATATATATATATATATATATATATATATATATATATATATATATATATATATATATATATATATATATATATAAATATATAATAGAAATAATAATACATCAACAACATTATAAATACACCATATAGATTATTACATATATATTATTATTATTACATAGAAATATATATATATATTATTATATATATACATATATTATACATATATTATTATTATTATTGAGTTATGAAAGCATATATTATTATTATTATTATTATTATTATTATATTTCCATTATTACATATATTATATAGTTATATATATATATATATATTATATTAAATATATATATTGTTATTTAATATTATCACTATATTATATCTATTTCATACGATTACACCTACATTCAGATTATTAGTATTAATAGAGTTGAGTTATTATATATATATATATATATTTATATATATATATATATATATTATTATTATTATTATTACATATATTATATATATATATATATATATATATATATATATATATATATATATATAAATATATATATATATATATATATATATATATATATATATATATATATATATATAACTTCATTTGAAATGCAACTACTTGCGAAAGTCGCAGCCCCCGAAAAAATTCCTGGCTACGGGCCTGAAATAGGATTTTTACATTTCAGAAAATATTATGGAGTCTTCGCTTCCCGGTAGCTGTCAAACGTACGATGCTTAAATAAATAATTTATTAAATAATTACTTTTTTTATTTAAAATTTTTGATCCTGCTTATCAACACTCAAATTTATTATTAGTATCAATATATTAACAATATATGATAAAAAAGTAAATCAGCAAAATTCAAATAAGAAAGGTAATATATACATGTATTTTTAACATATATATATGTATATATATATATATATATATATATATATATATATATATATATATATATATATATATATATATATATATATATATATATATATATATATATATATATATATATATATACATTTGTTATTACCACTGTAATCGTAGTTCTATATTTACTTCCTTTTTATTTCACCCTAGAGAAGTTAT
>JABUQX010137616.1:0-10000 GCA_015478945.1 Trachelipus rathkii | reverse complement strand
TATATATATATATATATATATATATAACTGTAACATCTTTGCTACCAAATTCAACAAAATTAATAATGAAATAAAATTTAAAAAAATATAATTGAAAAAAAAGTTTTTTTATAAAAATATTTTGAACTTCGCATCATAAATATGGAATACTTAATTTTTAATAATCGGAAAAAATTGATTGCATCGTTCGTTCAATATATATCGGTTAACTTCCTTTAGGGACAAGTTCCTATATATATATATATATATATAGTTATATATATATATATATATATATATATATATATATATATATATATATATATATATATATATATATATATATATATATATATATATATATATATATTTAAAATTCTGCAATATCTTTCAATATTAATTCGAATAAATTTTCCCCATTTCTTTTCCGCCACACAAACTCGCAAATATATGAATCAATCATATTTCTGTGCATACCTTTTTTGTTTTTTAGTTTTATATTTAAAAACACTCCACGTATTCTCAATATTCTGAGTATGTGCTCCAGTATCCTGATCCTTGCCTAACCTAACTTAACATAACCTAACCTAACCTAATTTAACCTAACCTTAACTTAACCAAACCTAACCTAACCTAGCGTAATTTAACCTAACCTAACCAAATTTAAAATTAAAATTAAGGATATATCTTACCTCGCGCAAGTAATTATTAAAATCAATACACCTGTCCTTAGAAATTTTTAATTCCTCTTTACAGAATTTTATGGTTGTCAATTCTTTGCTCCATCAATACATAAATTTAATTAATGATCTTTGTCAGAGGCAAGGAAGAACCTTTAAGCCAAGTTTGCCTTCTCACTGGGAATTGACTATCTTTACAGGGTTTCCTTCTACATTCCCAAAGTAAACGCTTGACGTACTGTTTTAATTTCATGGATTGTTCATTGCTGCACAATTTACTTACCGGTATAATATTAAAGTTTTGGAAAAATCTTAAAGCTTTAATTTCATTTTTTATATTATTTGCTAACCACTCCATGTTGCAATTTAGAGATATATTAAAGTTTATTAAATACCTAAGATAACATAAATAACAATAAATAAGATAATATTATAAATAAATAAACATAAATAAACATAATAAAGAACAATCTGTAACATCTTTGTTACCACCAACAAAATTAATAATGAAATAAAATTTTTTTAAAAAAAAAACTGAATAGAAAAAAAGTAAAGAGATAAAAATTTATTGAACTTCGCATCATAAATATGGAATACTTAATTTTTTCTTTTATAGGGTATTTTCAACTTTTTCAAAAGAAATAAAAATGCTCAAGGCTTACGCAACGATTTTGCGATATGATTCTCTCTCTCTCTCTCTCTCTCTCTCTCTCTCTCTCTCTCTCTCTCTATATATAAAGGATATAGCAGAAGAGAGTTATTATATTATTGCTATTATTATTATATATATATATATATATTATTATTATTATATATATATAAACATTATTATATTATATATTATATTATATATATATATTATATATATACATATATATATAGGATCAATACAGATATTTATTATTATTACATATATATATATATTAGTTATTATATAGATACAAATATATTATTCCACTTCCTTCGGTTATTATTATTATTATATTATTCTTCTTATACATATATATATATGTATTATTATTCTATAAATACTGATATGCTATTCTTATATATTTTTATTGAAGATAAATATATATATTATATATATATATATATATATATATATATATATATATATATGTATATAATAAAGCTTAAACATGCATGCGTGAAATTCCTGTGAATTATTGTTAATTGAATATCATTCGCTTATCTGTTCGAAAAGAATACCTTGAATCGGGCAATTATTGCAATGGTTCCCAATTCGGGAAACCAATGTCTATATACTCTATAGAAGTCTTTTCACGCGAGAAATATTACATAGTGAAACGTTAGGCGAACTGACCAGTCGTATGACGGAATGAAGGTGAACCGGCGATATGTATGACGCAATGAAGGCGAGCCGGCGATACGTATGACGCAATGAAGACTAGCCGACGAAACGTATGATGCAAATAAAACCATTCAATCTATCCTCAAACATACGTGTAAGTCAGCCACAAATTCAATTGAATGGTTAAACGCACTGTCGTGTCATATAATGCCGAGATGAATAGGTCTTTCTTTGACTTGAATTTGAGGAGCAACTGAGAAAATCGTCAGCTCTGTTGACCGCGATCAAATAGCGTAATTTAAGTACTGAAGTAACGCCCTGTGTACCGCGATCAAATAAGCGAATTACACATATTAACTTGACTAACTCTAAGAGTCTTAGAAATATTGAGGGGATCAACTTTGATCTGTAATTCTTCAAAATTGTTTGAGCCACATCTGATTTTGAGAGAGAAAAGTACCCAACTGCTATGCTATCGCATCAGTTTCATCCACAGGAGACAGAGTGGGGTAATATATTATCCAATGGGTAGAGTGACAAATAGAATTAGTTTGACAGGTTTGGTCAATCTCCCTTGTTTTAATAGACACACTCCTGATCTTATCGTCATCACCAACAATGAATTCCAGACAGAATTCTACCCAAAAGCCAGAAGGGGGTCTAGGTTTATTAGGTGTTGTTGTATCAGAAACATATATCTCCAACCTTAATTTTGTTGGTCCACTCTGACTGATAGATAGAGATTTCTACTAGTCTTGCGCAAATTTAATAGGTAAGATCATACCATAATTCCCTGAAAGTCTCCAAAACTCTTCCTTGAGCAGTTGAAGAGTTATTGGCTAAAGTCTTGTTGAGGAGGAAGTTGTTTTCCATGATGGGGGGTGGAAACTGGCATTGAATATGAGGTCTTGAATTGCCATAAGGCTTCAAAAAGGTATTTGGAGCAATAAACTTCCAAATCATTATTTGATGACCTATAGGTTAAAGGTTTTGGAATTGATAACATTGGTGATATTTGAAATACTTCTCGTTAACAGTTGAAAGTAGGTTAAAGTTGCTTTACCTATAAGTTTTATAGAGAAATCCCTTAACTGTTCGTATCATTCTCTCCCCAACTGATCCCACCCAACTGGAATAGACTGGAATCTTGTAATGTTTGATGTTATTGTGATACGCATATGTTCGGAGAACATATTTGAAGACAAAGATTCTAACAGTAAATTTCCACCTTGTTTGAAATTCCTGGCATTATCTTGAGTACAAATGGACGGGTATGCCATATACTATTTGTGAAACGTTGGGAATGAAAGTTGTAGAAAGGATTCAGTGGACGCATCTCTGGAAGGACATCAACATGAATAGCTCTGATATTAAGCAGGTCTGAAATTAATAGATACATTTTTTGAATTCCTTATCATTAATCTTTACACAGAGATGCCCTGTAAAGTCCACGGCAGTATGCTCAAAAGGACGCACAAAATTAACTCTATGATTAGGAAAGAAGATTAGTCATTTTTGGATATTTAAAGGTTATACTGTTAATTTGTTTGCATACTATACAGTCTGACAAAACATTCTTTAAGCCTGCCTGGCCTTTGGTAAAAATCCAGAAAGCCGGATGAGCCTCTGGATGAAATTATAGTGGTAGCTTGAAGCACCCAAGTAGGTGACATCTTGAATGAAAGTCTCTTATGATTAATCTAGTAAGTGAGATGATCCTTGCCAAGAAGAAATGGATTTATCACATCATCATTATGTAAAAGTGTCTTGGCAATTCTACCTTTGGATCGGTGCCATTGTCATCTATGAATAAGTTTAAGTTGATTTTGTCCCAATTGGAATTTCATACTTTTTAGGATTTTGGAGAAAGATAATATCTTCCTTAGAGAAAAACAAGATAGCAAATGACTGCATTGAATCGGTTACAGGAACCAATAGTGAGTTGAAGAGGCTTTGAGCAATGGATCAAACAATCTTCGATCCAGCCCTTTACTCCTGCTAGATGAATTGGAATGATTTTGTGAAAAGCTTACTTTATGAAAGACCTAATGGAGCACACTGAGTAATCTGTTAAATGAAGGTAACAAAGAAGGAAACTGAGAAGAAGACAAAAAAAGCCACAAGGAAGATAGTAGTAATACATGTAAAGTGAACATGTTCTGATATTGGAAAAGTCATTACTGAACCCGTCAACTATAGTTTGTGACAAATAATTATTCTGAAATATTTTTCTCTTTGATTACAATGTTAATTTCCTCAGGGTATTAATATCCAGAGAAATAAAAAACGATGTACGCGGCTATATTAAGAAAAGCTGATAGGTTCGATTTAAGAGAGAGAAATAACGTATTTTCAGCAGTATTGATGTTAGCATAAGAAATGGATACATTGTACTCTAGCTCAACTTGATTTTAATTGATTTAGATATAATTTTCTTATGAAGTCCTAATTATTATTACAAAAAACATTTTTTATTTTTTTGCTGCTTCCGTGATATAGAAGCATTGAAAAAGGAGCAATTGGAAGCCAGATCTACAAACACCTATTATGTATGTTTGAAACTGCAAATATAGTGAAGAAAATCGTGATATATATAGATTTAGATACATTTGAAAAATAAAAGAACAAGTACAGACATATCAAACTCTAAAGAGGGCATAGAAGCCCCTAGAATTTGAGAGGGTCCCACCTTGGCCTTGAGAGATATTAAATTAGAACCTTGACCTATATTATAAATGACAAAACCTATCGAAAAGTTAGAAATCAAAAATTAGATAAATATAATAGAGTTTGAGCAATGAAGGTGAGAACAGCCACACCTTTTCAATATATTCAAAATTATTGTAATTTATTTATAATCTGACACATAGTGAAGACTGCAGGAAACTAAATACATCATGCAGGGAACTCTTTATTAACATCCCTAATCGAGATACCTATTAAGCCAGATAATTTCCCTTAATGCTACAACCGAGCCGCCTCTGTAAAGTACGGGTAAAACAGATTATATTAAAGGATCAAAATACCTGGAGGTACACGCAGATATACAACAATCTAATTTTGGTATTTGCCTTAAGGAATCAGAGATATTTACTGAATAATTTTGCATAGTTATTAAAAACTTTATCTTGTACAGAGAATTAAAAAAGTACATATCCAAGAACCTGTATCTTCAATGATTCCTGATGTTGAATACTATTCTACCGCATCCCGGTACTTCCCATAAGCAGCTTAAAATTCGACCACTCATTATTAGCCCAGGAGTTCCAACTATACTAGAGAAAGGAACCAACCATCTCCCAAAATTCTGAATTTGAATGCGACACTCTAACATAAAGTGGAAAAGGTAATCATATTAAAAGATGCCCATTGATAGATCACTAATGCCACAATAAGTGAGAGACAACAAAAAAATTCATTTATAGGAAATGCTAGAGCACTCGTGAAGAACAAGCAATGCAAATCAACTCCCCTCTAAGAAAAACTGAGCCTATGAACGAGGTAACTAATAGATCATAATTGGGATCGAAAAGAGGAGGCGCAAACTGTATAAAACCAAAAAACACTAGAAAAAATTGTTGCAAGTCTTTCAGATTAAAAGCCTTTAAGTATCTGACATATGAACATTGTCAGAGTTGTGCCGAAGAGAACCTAAAAAAAGAAACGATAAGCCGATTGACGGGTCGTTCGATAGACAGTAGAATAAACTATCAATCATGAAGGAAGGCATGTTAAATGTCGCTAACATGAACAAACCTGATTTGATCTGAATAAGCCGAGAGACGAACCAATGAGCCCAACAAGGGAGGAATAACAGAATACTGGGTAAAGAATCAACAAAAGTATAAGAAGCAACTGCGCTCACCCTATATGAGAAATGGTAACAGAAATTAATCTGTAAATAAAAGCCAGAAGAACAAGTAAAGAACACGAGGCATGCTGACGCCTTCTGCTCTGCCTACATTAGTGCGAAATACATAATTATAAGTAAGCAGGTTGTGAGGCACCCAAATAATGTTTAATCTATACTGCAGGAGGGAAAGAGACCTGTGTATAGAGACACTGAAACTCCATCCTGCTGCAAATATACATCAGCTATTGGTGCGTTGAAAAGACCATCCATCAGTAGGCTTATAATGCATAAGATCGTACTTTCCAAATTTTTATGAACCTACGTTATAAGTCACTTCAAAGAGCAATGTTATAGGTGTTCGCAAGGCAACAAGTAGGAAGCTATAATATCCCCTTACAATCCTGAGGAAGATCCTAATATTGAATATATATTGCATCTCCTGGATACTCGAAAATATACCTCCTAGAAAATTCCAACTAATATCTCCTCCAAATCTGTCAAATCCATTCTCGAGATACTCTAGGCGACGGTATTATGTCATGACCTTGTTCCCTATTACAGGAGCTCTAATTTGAACATGTTTTCTAGTCCTTGCTCTACCTTTCACTAATAGGTATAGAATGGGCGGTAAGGATGGAAAAATAAGAAATGTTACAGCGGTATATAACGAAAGATGGAAAACTGACCAAATTAAGTGGCCAAAGCAAAGAAATGAGGGTTAACCTGCCGAAAGTTGATTAAATATAGATTTTGAATTGGTGGTTTAATCTGATCTACCATGCAAAATATAGTAGATGGATCTTTCCATGATTTTTATGTTGTAAGAGGAATAAATTGTATATACAAATTAGTAATAAGTTTTCCAAATGAGGATAAGGTAAGTGTAGACACTGGCCCTAGTCTAACTTAAACTTAAGTACCGGCAGAGTACACATCAAGGTACATTTCCGAGTGCCAATTCATCAAGTGAGTGGGAAGAAATTACTCTATAATGCAAATAGGCCAAGTATAGGCATCCAAAATCGAAAATATAGTTATTAGACTCTTTAATAGAGGCCAGAAATCAGAGCTCTAGGATTATGAAAGAATTTAATTTCTACAATTAATTGCTAGAAGGCAACTGAAATATCTAGCCGAAGACTAACACTATCGTAACCCTTAAAAATTTAAAGAATCCTCGAATCAACCACAAAGAGGAAGGGATAAATGAAACAAGAACTCGCCTCACGATATAGTAACATGTACGACAGAGCGGGTATTAGCGCCCATCTTTGAAATAGGTACCGCCCCGAAGAAAACAAAAAGGCTGCTAACACCAGAATAAAGGTAAAGCGGGTTTTAAACCTAAATAGCGCCGGATCCTGCCGTAGCCTTTAAGTCGAATTCTCTAAAGATATTAATTGGCAGTTGTCCAGGCACTTTTTTAGAAAGAGGTAGGTACCTCTGTGAAGCCGACATGGTCGACTAAGGCATTTCGAACTGAAGCCGAAACTAATTATAACCACCTGTAAACACCAATCTAAATATATCTGAATTCGAAATGGCATACAAAATATAAATTGTTGGTCTTAGTACAAAAACTACAAGACATACCATTTGTGAGGTGTAAGAACTTTCCTATTGTGACTATTACATAAAAGGAGCTGTACTAATATGACTTCTATTTTAGGTCATTGCATAACATTGGGCAATAAAAAGAAAGTTGACTCACTTCAAGTTTCCAGACAACGTTGATTATTCATGCCAAGTATGTTTTTAAGTCTACTGAACGAATTGGTAGGGCATAGAGTTTTAGATTTCATTACACCTTTTAATTCTTAACAATCCAAAATAGGTTTATGGTATAAAACCATTGCAATTGAATGTCATCATCATGTAACCTTGAGTAAATATAATAGACGAAATAAACTTACAATGAGATCTCAGTAAATAACGTTTGATGTTTTAAGGTGGAGAATAAATACCTGTATGAAAGCTGGTCATTTTCACTAACTTCATTAGTATGAAGTTTTGAATTTTTTGCAAGCGTAGCAATTGAATCAAGCCTTTGATTATGTAGAATTTTAAAGACTCATTTCAGTCCATGATTCATTATTTTAAATTTAAGAATTTTTTTTTAATTTAGTGAATTTACATTTTTAAATTGAATATGTAGAAGAGATATTATGGGAAGGTGACTTTGATTGAAATTTGTGAGACATTTATTTGATTGACCAGTAACTTTAACAATTAATTTTGATAAACATTTCATTAGTATAACGCTATCAAATATAGTTGAAGAGTTAAAACAGTAGGATAATATGGTATGTTTCATAATCTTGCGAGGATAATTTCTTTGACTACCGAAGAGTTAGGTAATTATGATAAACTATGATGGAACTAACTACTAACTAATGAATCCGAGTAAGCTCCTCAAGACATTTAGGTTATAACTCTCAAGTTGCAATGATATTAATTTTCATGGATATCATTTAAGTACAACCCTGCACGACCCACAGTCGCAATTAATTTGGGTCCCCAAATACGGAGTTTTAAAGAATAATGATTTGTTGAAGTGGGGATATTAGCAAAGCTTTGGACTGTCTAAAAACTCTTTATTCTAGAGTTCAAGAGCCTTAATATATAATTAAATTATCACTAATAGTAAAGATTCTTAGAGATATAGTGAAGTACGGCAAATCATCCCTTAGATATATTTATTCTATTAAGCAGAAATGGAAGATATTAAATGGATGATCACGTTGAAATGTTTTTATGTAAATAAAGGAGCTCTTAAATTTGAAATGAAGTTTTATACAGTGCAGACAAGCACTTAATCGGTAAATCTGTATTGCCCTCAAAGAAGACCACAATCGTATAGCCACTAAGAACAGATTCACTGAAATGAGAGCAATGAAGTATTTTTTGGAGGGGTTGAATTTTGATTACCCTTTTAAAAATTTTAATTCACTTAATTTTGGTTTAATCGAGCATTGTTACGATAATGATGGACTACACAACTCAATATAATATATGAAAACATCTCAATTCTTAGAGTCAACGCTCAATTATCATTATTAAATATTATTTATGATATATATTGTATCCTTTTGTTTGAATTATCTCTTTTAACAGGACTCTACTCCTCTAATGAGCATCCTTTACAGTAAATGCACTTTATCTTTATTATTATATCTATTGTAACTTCATCATGCAATTTCAAGATGAAAAGAAAAAATTAATACTTGTGCCTTGAGGGATGAACAAGGACTTCGAACTAAATCAGCTTTAATTTTTTAATAACGTCGTATCATTGAGAAGCAGGCTGTGTATCTCTGGGTCAGTAACATTCTTTCGGCTGAAAATTTGGCTAGAATGACCCAAGGACAAGTAAAACCTTGAACGATTTAAAAGTGAATGAAAATGTATGAAAGGGTTATTTCGTTCATAAATTCTTTAAATTTAAACAAACAGCGATGTACAATATCACAATAACCAAAAGAAAACAAGCAAAAATTTGAAGTTGAATAAGAGATCTAGGCCTATAATGCCTAACTTTGAAATTGAATTTTATTTGAAAGGAAAAAAATGGAAGGGATAACCACTATTATTTAGAATTATTTGATTTGAATTTCTGATGATTGTATAAAAAGATACACACACATCACACACACAAAAAAACAAATTCTGAAAAAGGTTTGGAAAATGACCTAGCCTAAGGCCATAAAGCTAAAAAGTTGAGACTGAATTTTTATAAGGAAATCCATATGTAATGTAAATGGGTTAGGCAATTGAAGTTGCATGCTTACCATAACCTCTCATACCATAACTTCTGAAATTAATATACACTAAAGACTAACTTAAACTATAGGAGCAAAGAAACACTACGCAATTAGGCTAAGTTCTCGAGATAGGCCGCAGTACGTGGCTATCGTTACCTGATCATCTAATGTAAAAAGTTATTTTCCAAATTCATGTTAATCAATAATAAACCTTAATTTTAAAGAATTTGAAAACTTTGACGCACTAAAAAATAATCGAAAAAACCTGACTATAATGACTTCGGAGAGCCTAATAGATTTACTTTGCAATTTTGAATAGGCACGAACGTTATCAAGAACTAATGCAATACCAAATCCGCTTCGGTTAAGACCAATAAGATTAACAATTATGCCGAGAAATTATAATCGCTACTGT
>JABUQX010137615.1:45000-47500 GCA_015478945.1 Trachelipus rathkii | reverse complement strand
CGATTGTTTATGGATAGTTCAACGAGAAGCTTGAAGTGTGTTTTATTGAACAATGGCAATAGTTATGCATCGATTCCAATAGGTCACTCAACAAAACTGAAAGAGGAATATGAAAATATAAGAATGATCTTGCAGAAGCTTAGATATAATGAACACCAGTGGTCTATATGCGTTGATTTGAAGATGGTCAACATCTTACTTGGGCAGCAAAGCGGATATACTAAGTACCCTTGTTTCATATGCTTGTGGGATAGTAGGGCTAAAGAAGACCACTGGGAAAAAGTTGTATGGCCTGCTAGGGAAAATATGACTGTAGGTGCATCAAATATCATTAACGAACCACTGGTTGACAAGGGAAAAATTATTTTCCCACCACTCCACATCAAACTAGGACTGATGAAGCAATTTGTTAGGGCCCTAGACAAAGATGGTGAATGTTTCAAATATATTTGCAGATTTTTTCCAGGGTTGAGTATGGAGAAACTCAAAGCTGGAATCTTTAGCGGCCCTCAAATTCGCCAAATCATCAAGGATGACAATTTCATAAATTCCATGACTGATATTGAAGCATCTGCCTGGAAAAGTTTTGTCTTGGTTGTTCAGAACTTTTTGGGCAACCATAAATCTGCCAACTATGTAGAACTCGTACAGAAAATGCTTTCAGACTTCAAAAATTTGAATGCTAATATGAGCATAAAAGTTCACTTTCTACATAGTCACTTAGATCGGTTTCCGGATAATCTAGGATGTTATAGTGAGGAACAAGGGGAGAGGTTCCATCAAGATATCAAGGTGATGGAAGAAAGATACCAAGGAAGATGGGATACACACATGATGGCAGACTATTGTTGGAGCCTTCAACGTGATTGTCCACATTCTGCACACAGAAGACAATCATATAGACAGCGATTTGTAATGCATTAATTGTGATTTCATTGTACTTAATTGAATGTTTTGACCTATTAGCATTTTATGTACTTACTCATTAACAATTTGATATATATCTTTCGTGTTTTTGTGAATTACGTTACAACCTAACATAAATTGTTGTTATTAATGTATTTTTGTGACCACCCTGTATCTCAAAAACTAGAGCCAATCTAGGAAAACGGAGGTCATATTCGGAATCAGGGCAACAAGTTACCTATAAAATGACCTTCAAATGTTTTGCCGCAAAATCTTTGTTGGCCAGTGTATAATTTACACCTATTTAGTCCAGACATTTCCTGCATACAAAAGACTCAAATTATTACTTTTTAAGCTTCATTCAACTTTTATTACGTGAAAGACTTTTAAATGCAAATAAGAAGAAGTAGAAGAAGAAGAAGAAGAAGAAGAAGAAGAAGAAGAAGAAGAAGAAGAAGAAGAAGAAGAAGAAGAAGAAGAAGAAGAAGAGGAAATAATATCTGAGGAAATACAGATACGAGGCTAGGCTACTGGAGGAAGCTTATATTTTGTTCAGAGGAGTCTAACTATTGATAGTAATAAAGATGAAGATATTATTAGGTAGGCATAGAATAATAATATTAATAATGATGGTAATGATGATGTTAGTGATATTAATAATATTAAAAACAACAGTCCTTCCTCGATTAGGGCTCTGCCGGTGAGGGGTGGTGACATCTGTAAAGAAAAAAAAAATTCGTATGATCTCCGCTAATGAGGAGTATTTCTAACGTGCATTATATTTATTAATAAAAAGCTTGCTAAAATACTACAACTTAAATACTCTTCCAAAACATTTTCTTTCAATCTCTTTTAAAAATAATTACGAAAAGCGTGGGAGGAAGGGAGGAGGGGAGGGGGAGGGGGGAGGAGGAATGGAGGAGGAGGTGAAGGGGAGGTGCAGGGGAAGGGAGACTTTTTAAAAGTTTTGAATTAAGCTTTTCAGTATTTACTCATTACCTTCAAAGTTATTTTTCTTCTTCTCTGAACTGAGTTTCCTCTCGATCGTTAATTAAACTGAAGTTGGTCTGAAGTTGTTTCGAAGTTTTGGAAGAAAAACTCAAATGAATTACAATACCCAAAGTTTGGCATTAAAATTTTAAAAAAAAAAAAAAAAGTCTATTGAACCTTTCAAAGTGAGTGAGTCGTTATTTCTCAGTTTTTAAAATTTTTAAAGTTATTTGTATATATATATATATATATATATATATATATATATATATATATATATATATATATATATATATATATATATATATATATATATTATATATATATATATATATATATATATATATATATATATATATATATATATATATCTTGTTTATTAATTTGTATATGGATGGGGTTATGAAAGAATTCGAGGTGGGGATGGCAGGAAATGGTGTTAGAATGGTGGAGAATGGAGATGAGTGGAGGGTGCCCTACCTATTATATGCGGATGATTTGGTTCTGTGTGGCGAATCTGAAGAGAGTTTGAGAGGATTGGTAGAGAGATTTGGCAGGGTGTGTAAAAGGAGGGGCTTGAAAGTAAACGTGGATAAGAGTAAGG
>JABUQX010137615.1:20000-22500 GCA_015478945.1 Trachelipus rathkii | reverse complement strand
ATTGGAGGCGAGAAGGTGATCGAGTGGATTTGGAAGTTGTGCAACAAAGCTTTTTTTGGAGAATATAGTCCCGAGGGATTGAAGGAGAGCAATAATGGTACCCTTATATAAGGTTAAGGGGAATGGGAACTGTAGGAACTATAGAGGAATTAGTTTATTGATAGTTGTAGGGAAGATATTTGCTGGTGTTTTGGCTGAAAGAGTACTACTAGTGACTGAAGGACTGATTGGTGAAAAACAAAGTGCATTTAAACATGGTAGAGGATGTGTGGATCAAATTTTTACATTGAAACTAATGATTAACAAAATGAGGGAGAAGAAGAATAAATTGGATTTAGGTTTTACAGACTTTCAACAGACGTTTGATAGGATTAATAGGGAAGCTCTGAGGCAGGTGCTAGTGATATATGGTGTTGGTGGTAGGCTTCTGAATGAAATCAAAAATATTTTTTGACGATAGTGAAGCGTGAGTAGAATAAATGGAGTTGAAAGTAATTGGTTTAATATTAATATCGGAGTGAGGTAGAAATTTGTTACGTCTCCTTGGTTATTTAATTTGTATATGGATGGGGTTATGAAAGAATTAGAGGTGGGGGTGGCTGGATAAGGTGTTTGAATGGAATAGAGTAGAGGGTGTTCTGCTTATTGTATGTGGATTATCTGGTTTTGTGCGGTGAATCTGAATAGAGTTTGAGAGGATTGGTAGAGGGGTTTGGCAGGTGTTTCAAAGAAATGGTTTGAAAGTAAATGTAGATAAGAGTATGGTTATGGTAGTTAGTGATGACTGTCCACGGTGTGAAGTTATGTTAGATGGTGATCAACTGGAACAAGTGTCAGAGTTTAAATATTTAGGGTGTATGTTGGACAAGTGTCTGAGCTTAAATATTTAGGATGTACGTTGGATGAAAAGGGAATGGATGATGCAGAGTGTACTAGGGAAGTTGTGAATAGTACGAAGATGGCTAGGGCTATGAAATCCTTGGCAGATGTAAAGGGACTAAACTAAGTCTTGAGTACGGTAGGAGTTTGCATGAGACCATGTTGATGCCTGTTTTATGTCTAGTAGTGTAACTATGGTCTGAAATACGAGATATAGATCAAAGGTATAATGTGTTTAGATGCATAACCTCAGGGGCGTGTTAGGTGTGAGAAAAGTGGATAAAATGAAGAATGAACGTATTAAGAAGTTGTGTGGTGTGAACAAAGGCGCAAATCAGAGAGTAAACGAGAGTTCATTGAAATGGTTTTGTCATATGGAATGGAGTAATGATAGTCGATTGCTTAAGCGGTTGTATAGCGGTGAGTGTGCTCGAAATCTGTCGGTTGGAAAATCGAAGAAAAAGTGGATTGAGTCAGTAAAGGAATGCCTGAAGGAGAGAAATGTGAGCTTGGGAGAGGAGAAAAGAAAGGTGAATAGAAGTAGTGAATGGAGTGGTTTTGTGAGTGATACGGTTGTGAGCTTTGATCAGGGGAGGAACCCCACATTTATGAGATACCTCAGTAATGGTCCGTAACAGTCTCGTAAAACCCTAAGGTGGATTTTTCTGACTGCGGCAAGTTTCCACTTAAAGGTATAAAGGGGACGGTAAAGGGGGGAGGGCTTCTTTTCATTTACATCATGTTTTCTCTATAAATTCTGATGTATGCTACATACACCTACTTTTAAATATTGGGATAACGATAATTATGATATAATATATATATGTATATATATATATATATAATATATAATATATATATATATATATATATATATATATATATATATATATATATAATATATATATATATATATATATATATATATATATATACTCTTCTCCCTCTAACTCTATTTAATATATATATATATATATGTAATAATAACAATAATAATAACAACAATAATATGTAATATATACATATAATAATAATAATAATAATATATATACCGTATATATATATGTACCGTATATATATATATATATATATATATATATATATATTATATATATATATATATATTAATATATATATATTATAAAGTTTTTTTAATAATAATAATAATAATAATAATAATAATATTATGCAAAAATAATAATAATAAGCGACTAATAATAAAAAGTAAAAAATATTAGGTACAATAATAAAAATTTTAGTTATATTGAATATTATTAAATAAATTAAAAATTCCTAGTAATTATAAATTTATCAAATAATTAATACAAATAATAAATATTTTTCAGAAACTTTTGAGGTTCTATATAGTACTAATAAAAATCAATCCTGCGAAGATGAAACAGATATATGATTTTTTCTTTTTAAAAGTGATTTCCTTTTCATTTCTTGGAATTTTTTATTTGTCTTTTTTTTTTTAAGACTGAGGTAATTTAATAATGCTGAATAAGATTAATATAGATATGTGATACGCTTAATGAAATAAGAGATTTATAATGTCAAACGATTTACTCTTATCTTTATGGGACAGAAACGGTTTAACACAGAGTATATTAACTTAACA
>JABUQX010137614.1:0-17500 GCA_015478945.1 Trachelipus rathkii | reverse complement strand
AAATAAAAAAAAATTAAAAGTTACGGATTCTATATATTTTTTTAATCATGTCCGTCGTTACCACTGCAATTCATTGTTGGTATCATATAGTAGCAATATATAAAAAAAAACAAAAAAAGTTAACTGACCATTTTTGAAACAAGAAAAAAAGTCCTCCGTTGTATATATATATATATATATATATAATATATCATATTATAATATATATATATATATATAATATAATATATTATAGATATATATAATATATATAATAGATATATATATATATATATAAATATAGTATATATATATATATATATATATATATATATATAAAGTAGTATATATAGGCAAAAAAACCTAATTCCTTAAAAGGAAGCACATAAAAAGACCATGATATGAAAATCGCGCGAACGCTATGCGTGGAAACCCCTGCAGTGTCACGTGGTTTAGGCTAAAAACTACAATAGTAAAGAGCGCAGAGTTGCCAAAAGCTGCATTTTAATTATTGTTATTTGATTGTTATTTGTTAATGGGACTCGAGCCGAAGGGAGGGACAGAGGGGGGACGAAGTCCTACCCGTCGTCGCCCCCGCTGAGGGCCGAGAGACCCTGATCTTTCCATCTTTTTGATTTAATCTTGGGTATGCCTTTAGTTAAAAAACTAATGTTTTTTGGTAAATGACGCGTCTATTGCCATTTTAAAAATCTAAAAAAAATTGTCGATTACACCGTTCGTTCGATATATATCGGTTCCTTTAAGACAGTCATAATATATAATAATTATATATATATATATATATATAAATATTTATATATTATAATATATATATATATATATTAATTATATTATATATATATAGATTATATATAATTAATATATAATGTTTCAAGCTACAAACATGTGTGGATATTATCAAGAATCAAGGTATATTTTTAAAGTTTTTTCAGATGACGTTTATTTTGACTTGATGAAAATACATTAAAAACTCAATTTAATATGTAGTGATATAAATATATATATATATAAATATATATATATAATAGATTAATATTATAAGAATTAATACTAGTATATATATATATATATATGATATATATATATAATATATATATATATATAACAACGCCTACAAATTTCAAACGCAGGTGCGATAGGTATCAAATAACCTAAGTATATTCACACTGCTGAGATGCTGAACCATGGCCCTAGCAGACGATCCGGTAAGTGTTTGACGACCACGCCAGGATGGACTAAAAAGTAAAGGCGGGAATAAATATATAGTATATATATATTATATACACGGTGAAAAGTAATATATATAATATATATAATACTATATAATATAATATATAATATATATTAATATAAAATATATATATATATATATATATATATATATATGGCGGACTCCAGTAACTTTTTATACGGCGGACGCTCTCTCTCTCTCTTTCTTCTCTTCTCTCTCTCTAGTATAATAATATTATATATATATATATAATATAATTATATATATATATTATTATATATATATATATATATATATATATATATATATATATATATATTAATATTATATATATAAATTAGATACTAAGTGTTATTTTACGTTTCTTTACTATGAATTTAGTTCTGATGGGTAACTGTTAGTGGTTTTTCACTCCGCTATTTCGGGAGAGAAAAGCCGGGCCAGTCAGCTTTTAAATTGAAATTGGAAACAATAGATAGAGTTCGAATGGGTAAGAAATGCATTATTCTTTAAATTTCTTTTAATAAAAAATTTAAATAAATCGTAAAATGATTATGTTAATAATTATTTTATTATGACCAATGCGGCACAAAAAACTAAATATTAAAATTATATTATGTAGACTTTAATGAAATATATATATACTAGTTATTATAATACATATATATATATTATAATATATGATATATATATATAATATATTATATTAATATATAATATATATATATTATAATATATATATATATATAATATATATATATATTAATATATATTTTTATAATATAATATAATAATTTATATAAGTAGTTAGTCACCAGTTTTGTCCGGAACCTTTGCCACCCTTTCATATGAAGATGATCTTGCTTCAAACGTGGAATATAATCTATGTATGGGGTTAAGCTCGGAACCCCTCGAAAAACAGGAGGCGGGTGAAATTCAAGGTCTCTAGGGTGATATAGAGGAGGGTCGCCCCGAGGGTCGACGTTTGGTCGTGTGACTTATTGCGCTTACCGCCCCTTGGTTGCGGGAATCCTGAAGATGTCCGAATTGCTAAATCAAACAATCTACTTTCATTAATACTTTCTATGCCAGTTGTATATATCTGTTTGTTTTTATTATTATTATGAAGACCATCGACGAAGTGATCCCGAAGGGATATCACTTCTGAGTTGTTTTTAAGCCCTTCTTGCGTCTCCTCCATCAGCTCTCCTTCTGTGTTTCCACCTCTCAACCGCAGCCGCACCGCACAGCTCCGCTCTCCAGCCTTTAGGTCGATCCACCGACAAAAAAACGACTCGCGGTTCTGCCCCTTCCGAAGCATTACCCTACTCCTGTACCAGTATAAATAAATATATTTCATGAGTGAGAGTTTTGTGGCTGATTGAGATCAACAGCCACTGACAAATTATATTACGATGGTTAGAGTATCCCGTATCGGGCTAAATTGAAAGTGGTGTTAGATGGGGACGGTACCCTAGTCATGACGATGTTACGTCCCCATTGGGGCCCCCGTAAGCGGGACCCCACCCCGATTATAATCTCGAAGTGTTCCGTAGAAGGCAGAAATTGGTTTTGGTGAGAGGATTCAGAGTGTAATTCTAGAAAGATTTGTATGGAATCTGATGAGTTTTGACTCCGGCACGTGCTAGAACAGCGTGCGGGTGCCACGTTAAATAAAAACAGTCTCGTTTATAAAACAAACATAATTGGATGATTGTCTCCCGATGTTTTTTTGTGTTTGATCCTATAACAACAACTTATTGGTGTGCATATATTAGAATATGGTTTTCTGTTAGTATTCGAAAAATAATGGTTCAGAAACCATCAAGAAAAAAATGAAACATAAAAAATAAATAAATAAAATTCTTTATTCTCTTTTGCTTAATAAACTTACCAATATTAACGCGTAACGTTTTATATACCCTAAATCAGTAAATCAGTAAATCAAACTACCATCTAACACCCTCCTTACCAGTTCGTGATCTATTTGATCTATTCTCTATTATCTATTATTCTACTGATTCAATGTCAAATTTTTTACTAAAATTCATGTTTTTACATACCCTAAATCAGTAAAGTCAGTAAATCAAACCACCATCCAACCACCATCCCGCCTCCTCCTGTCCATTTTGAATCTGTGAATCTATTATCTATGAGTTCAAAGTCATTACTTTTTACCTAATTGTAAACGTTTACATACCCCTAAAGCAGTAAACAGTAAATGAAACCGACCGTCCAGCCCCCATCCTTACCACTCTCCTAATCCAGCCTTATCTATTATGATCTTTTGAATTTCAAGTCACATTCGAGCAGTATCATTTTGTATATAAACAGAACATAAAAATCAAGTTCTTATACAAAGACAATCAATATATGTTGATCCGCGTCCGCCGTGCCCGTAACAAAAGTTTCCACCATATTTAAATAAAGCATTTACATCATCCTGAACTATGAATATACCCACAACGACAAAACTTAGCACATTCTTAAAGAGGAATAAACGGTTAACATTAACAAAAAAAGTTCCATACTTTAACAACAGTAAAGTAACTAACCATGCATACTCCAAAACCGTAACTTATTCACACTTTGTCAAGCATATCTCTAACTAACAATATTAATTTTACATTAACATGGTTGATATTTAACAAAAATTTACTAACCTTTGGTTCTATATCATACAGAGCACAGCCGAAAAAGTATCCAACGTTACAAGATTTCTGATTAAGTAGAACCAACCATAGCATGTTACCAGAACTAAGAATATAATATACAGCGACCAATGTAACACATCTTAAGCAGAATAAACTTCCAACATAACAAATGGTCCAACTTAATCAAACAGTAAAGAGTAACCACAAGACACACAAAAAACATAATTTATTCGGTACTTTATCAAACATAATCACCAACCATTGACGATGTAATTTTTACATAACACAGTAAAATTAACAAAAAAAAAATTACATAGACCTTAACCTAACCAGCGCCCTATACCCTAATGGTAAAGAAAAAGCAAAGTTGAAAAGTTTTTACCCTTCTGTAAGACCTAAACGATGAACATAACATACTTAACACACAACCAACCAAGACCGAATTTAAACGGCCATCATTAAACAACCTTAGTCAATAAAACCGAACATACATGGAAGTAAAAACAAAGTTTTCATTTTTTATAACAGATAATTTTCATGAAAGGGAGCGTTAGATATAAATACATAAAAAAAACAAAAAATACATTAAAACATTAAGTTTATTTAAATATATGAATTCATCTAATCAGAGAACATAGATCAACTATAACCTGGTAAGTTCTATATCTCGTCTCTAAGATATTTTCAACACCCTGTTGTTTGAAAGATGTAAGTTTATAAATGCCTTTCAGCAGCACTAAACCATTTTTCAGCATATTTTGATTCAGCAGCACTCATTCTCTCATACAAGAGAGAAGTAAACTCATCCAAGCTGATAGTTATTAAAGCATTTCTGTATACTGCATTATACGGGAAACCACATGTTTCGGTGTAAATATCATAGATTACACCGTGAGCTATATGTATTAAGTCATCGAGTATGTCCACATCGTTAAGATGCGATGTTAGTAGTAACAAGGGGATATTGGACTAAAATTTTGCGGTTAACCCTCTGACCTTTTTTTGACCACGACCTTTTTGACCTTCACCTTTTTGGCCCATGACCTTTTTTGACCTTCACTTTTTTTGGGCCTGACTTTTGGGCCCAAATATTTTACCATGCCCTTGACCTTTTTGGGCCTTGACCTTTTTTGAGAGCCCTATTTTTTGAGAACCCTATTTTTTTTTTGAGAACCCAAATTTTTTGAGAACCCAAATTTTTTGGCAACCCTAATTTTTGGCAAACGGTTGCGGAGCAACCGTTGTACGTGTCCCCCCCCTAATTTTTTCGACCAACCCTTTGGTCTTCCATGGGTCAATTTTGACCCACCCTAATTGTTGAGAACCCTAATTTTTTGAGAACCCTAATTTTTTGAGAACCCTAATTTTTGAGAATCCTATTTTTGAGAACCCTAATTTTTTGAAGAACCCAAATTTTTGAGGAACCAATTTTTAATCCCACCGCTCCACACACACACACAGATTTACTTACACTCACACACAGATTTACTTACACACACAGATTTACTTACACACAGATTTACTTACACTCACACACAGATTTACTTACACACACAGATTTACTTACACACACAGATTTACTTACACACACACAGATTTACTTACACACACAGATTTACTTACACACAGATTTACTACACACAATTACTTTAGCACTTCACACACAGATTTACTTACACACACACAGATTTACTTACACACACAGATTTACTTACACACACACACACATATCCATAGACACTTACACTATGTCACTTATACACACATTCACTAAGACACTTATACACACTTGCACTCAACCATAGACACTTACATTTACCCATAGACACTTACATTTACCCATAGACACTTACACTATGACACTTATACAACACTATGTCACTTATACACAAATACACTATGACAACACTTATACACACAGTCACTATGACACTTATACACGATACTTTTTACCACTATGACACTTACATTACCCATAGACACTTACACTCACCATAGACACTTACACCCAACCCACACACACACACACACTTCACACATCTTTGATGACACCTCTATCTTGATGGTTCATCTGTGATGGCTCAACTTTGATGATGCCACTCTTTGGAAGGTTCAGCGATTATTGATAGATTCATCTTTGCTGATGACGTCATGCTTTGTCGGTTCATCCTTTTGATGACTCAGGATTTATTGAGGATTCAGTACATTTTGATGATTCAGTCTGTGATGGTTCCCAATCACCGTAAGGGTAGTCTAGGAGTGTTCTGATTAGTGTTCTATGAGTATTAGATGATTGCCAGGTGAGCCAAGTGAATGCCAATGAGTGCCAAGTGAGTGCCACCTAGTGCCAACTGAGTCACATAGTGCCAACTGAGTGCCACTTTTCCAAGCCTTTTCTAGCCTCCCCTGAGCCTAGAAATAGCCCTATATGGGTGTTCTTCACCCCTTAGGTTAGTAATGGTATGAGAATCCGATGGTATATATTAAAGTTGCTAGGATGCTCCTACTATGAGTTATCTTTTCTAACACTTTACACCACTAGGGTCACTTATTCCACACATACACTGATGACACTTATACACACATACACTATGTCACTTATACACACATACACGTATGAACAATTATACACACAATTCACTATGACACTTTATAACACACTTATCACTCATCCATAGAACTACACTCACCCATAGACACTTACACTTACCCGTAGGACACTTGCGATTGGTTGTATTTATAAGCTTGCTGATGTTCTACATTGAGTTAGCATTTTCTAACCTCTTCTAACCTTTTCATAGAACAGAGCTAATATGGATGTCTTCCCCTAGATCATAAGCTGAACAACAGGCTGCAGCATGATCCCTCAGCGTGAAGACCCACGACCCCGCACCCGCAGGTGCGTCCCGCCGCGTCCCCGCCCGCCGCGTGCGCCCGCAGGCGCAATATTCCCCGCCCGCCGCGTGCGCCCGCAGGCGCAATATTCCCGCGCGAATGAAAATATATATATATATATATATATATATATTAACTATATATATAATATATATAATAATATATATTAATATATATATATATATATATATACTACGAGTCATTCATTTTTATTTCATACTTAAACATTTTTATTAAAAACATTTTCGCGAACCTAAAACTGTAACTCATTACAGACATCTTTTATATTTTACTTAATACTTTTTAATTTATAAATTTTTAAAAATTGTATGTAAGAAGAAATTTTATTAAAAACATTAACATTACATACCTTAAAGCAGTAAATCAGTAAATCAATAGAGGTGTTACCTAACACCTAAGGGATTAGTATGCTTTTGTTTTACTGTTTTACTGATTTAACTCAGTATGTTTTATCTGGCTTTAACTCACATATTTAGTTTAAAATTACATACTTAAGCAGTAAATCAAGTAATAGTCAATAGAGGTGCTTACATAGCAACCAAAGGTTAGTATGCTTTTGTTTTACTGCTTTACTGCTTTAACTCATGTTTTACGCTTTAACTCATATGTTTACTGCTTAACTCATATATTTATAAACATTACATACCTTTAAAACAGTAAAATCAGTAAATCAATTAGATGTGTTACATAGCAACAAGGCGGATTAGTAGCTTTTGTTGTTGTACTTTTTACTGCTTTAAACTTCATGTTTACTGCTTTTAACTCATAGTCTTACTGCGTTTAGCTCATATGATTTATTAAACATTACATACCTGTAAAGCCAGTAAAATCAGTAAGATCATAGAGGTGTGACCTAGCAACAGGATTAGTATGCTTTTTTTTACTGCTTTACTGCTTTTAACTCATGTTTTACTGCTTTAACTCATATGTTTTTTACTTGCTTTAACTCGTATGTTTACTGCTGTTACTCATTATATTTATTAACATTATTGTTTTTTATTTTTGTTTTATACTTTTTCATTTATTTTATTATTATGGTTATTTTATTTTATTATTATTTTATTATTTTTTTTATTTTTATTTTTATTATTATACTTATTGTTATTTATTTCATGTCTATTGTTATATTATTTAGGAACACACACACACGACACACACACACACAGCCACACAACTTATACATATAACGTATAATTTATTTAACATTTTACTTTTTATTTTTATTATGTATATTAGTGTTATTACTTCATGCCTATTGTTATATATTTAGAGCACACATACACACACACCACACACACCCACACACACACACACACACCCCACTACACCTACACACATAACGTATAATTTATGTAAAACATTTTATGTTTTAATTAAAACACGTACATTTATATTACTCATTCAAATATAACTAAAAATATTTCAAAGTTGTTTAAATAATTCTATAAGAAATCAATCATTATCTTTGAACAAGAATTTATTATTAACTGTTAATACTTTGTTTATAAATTTTATAACTATCAAGTTTTAAAATAATAATTTTACTAAAATTTTATGAAATTTTATTAAAAACATATATTTTAGTACCTTAAAGCAATAAATTAGTAAATCAGTAAGGCCAGCCCCTAGCACCCCTCTACACCAAGCTATGCCACGTTTGTTCTATTGACTTACTGCTTTACATCATCTTTAGCCATGTAATAAGTATAAAAACAAAATTAAGTTCTTCTCTGCTAACATAACATGTATTTTATTAAAATCATTCTAAGTTTTGATTTAAAAATAACAATTATTCACTTAGCATTTAATATTCGCACTCGATGTAACTAAAAATATTTCAATCAGTTTTTTTAAATAATTCGGTTTTCCTTATTATTATTATTATTATCTATGTACATTTACAATCCATCACGAGAAAACACAAACAACCCGCACTCGCTTACAGATAGAAACTTACCTCTCTCTGTAAAAATGGTTGAAAATAACTATTTAGGTCTAAATTTAGATAATCCTTTTTGTACTCGGGCGATTAGGCTAATTCCAGCGTCAAAATATATTTCAAAACTGACCTTTTTCTGCTTTAAAATGTGGTGCCAATAACTACGTAGGCCTAAATTTAGGCTTAAATTTAGGATAAGCCTTTTGTATCCCAGGCTGATTTAAGCCTAATACCAGGTCAAAAGGTATTTCCAGTATAGACAAGAATCATTGTTATTATTATTATTTTTATAAATATATTTCAAACTGAAAACATGCTGGATCGGTAAGATTCCTTTAAGCAGTGTAAAAGATAAATGTTTTTCCTTACTTTGTGATGGCGGCAGTTAATCCTTATCTCGTATATGAACCTCGTATCTGTGATTGTCGCAGGAATTATTTTATCGCTTTTTGAAAATTACTTGTTCTTTAAACTTGTATTTGAGCAGGTGGTTGTGTTTATATCTTTAGACCCTAAACCATTTTAAAAAATCGATAGTCCATTTTAGCTGTTAACGAGTGCAACAGTTATCTGATTTGTATTAAAACTGTTTTATTTTTACTAAGTGTATATCATATTTATAATAAATACTTACATTGAGGAATAAATTATTAATTTCACTAGAGTAGATAATAATTAATTCACTAGATTTATAGTAGATCACGTTAAGCAAAAACGCAAGAGCGCCCGCTACAGCGCGGACCCGCGTGCGGAACAGGCCGCATGAACCCGCCGGCGCGGTAATATGCTACGGCGGTACGCGAAAAATATTTTCTTTCATGTATGACAAAACAGACAAAACAGACAAACACAGACCTTCGGTCTTAGAAATTATGAAGGAATAGAGGTATCGGTCGTCTGGACCTCCAGGTTTCGATTTAGACCTAATCTCGCTCGCTCAGATCCCGCAACCAAGGCTAAGCGGCGAATATTCACGTCGGACCCTCGGGGATGACGCCCGCCTTGTTCTATATACATCCTAGAGGATTAAATTTACCCTGTTCGTTAACCCATACATAGATTATATTCCAAGTTGAAGCAAATATCTCTATTTCTTCATATTGAAAAGGGTGGCAACGACCAAACTGGTGGAATACTACTATATATATATATATATATATATATATATATATATATATATATATATAACATACACAGAAGAGATATAATATATATATATAATATATATATATATATAATATATATATATATATATATATATATATTTATATATATATAATAGAATATATATATATATATATATATATATATATATATATATAATATTATATATATATATATATAATATATTATAATATATATATATATATATATATATATATATAATATATATATATGGACAAAGTTGCTTAACGACCTCACGGAACGGAAGGTCGGATCAAAAAAAAAAATTCACAGGTAGCATCTATGATACATAAATAGATGTTCTAGGGGAGAATTGAATATATATTTTTTTTACCTTGTTCTAGGGACGAAATTATGTTAGGTTAGGTCAGATCAGGAAAAAAAAAATTTTCATTTCGTTTAAAACATCTTTAGTTTCATAGAGCTACCTGTGAAATTTTTTTTTTTGATCCGAGCTCCCGTTCCGTGTGGGCGTTAAGTAACTTTTACCTATAATATATATATATATTACAAACACCGAAAATTTACCTTAAGAGTAAGGAAGAAAGGGCAATAATCTCTCCTCCTTTTTTTTTATCTCCAAAAATCTAAAATATTCTGAAACATCATCATTATTCTTCCTTTTTATAATAATAAGATCCAAATCCTTGAACTTCATCATAAGTGTTTCTACTTCTGCACAACAGCTGAATTTTGTAATGTTTGTAAACAAGTTTTTAAGAATAAGACCATTCGCGGTCGATTTGGCACGAAACCGTTCTTAAAATGCGTAAGATTTTAGCTGCGTTTCCAGAAGCCCGACTGCAGCTCGGGCGGCACACAGGCGCACATACATCGTTTCCAGAGCCCGTTTGCGCACTTCTACGTCACGTAAACGTCACAGTCAGGCGCCCGTTATTAAACCCTCGATTTCGGGAATTAATAAACGGGCGGGCTGCGGAAGGATACCTTGTTTACAAACAAATTTCTTTACAAAACATGTCGAAAATGGCTTGCCAAAAGTTTTTTAATATTTAGTTAACTTTTATATTAAGGATACTAAATATATCGTATCATATCATAAAATAGATACATATAAGTATAAGAGTATTGTTTACAATTGTCAGCTGATCCGACGGGTGCGCTTGGCCGTTTCCAGGTACTCAAATTTCCTGTTCTCTGATTGGTTAATGTAATTTTTTTCAATTCGAAGCGTTTCCGAGTCGATTTTGCACTCGGGCTTCTGGAAACGCAGCTTTTGTCTTATCTAGTGTAAGACAAAATGTCAAAGCGAAAACGGCTTTAGTTATCATAGAAAAAAAACAGCTGCTCTGTTAAATGTATTTGAAACAGCAAGGATTTGATTTCGAAGAGGCTCTTTTGGGGTTGGTCTTTTATTGAGATCAGAAAAGATGGTTGGTGGATACATTGCTCAAAATTATTAAAAAACTGATTATGTGACAGCCAGAAGGAGAAGAATGGTAGGTGGACATATAGTGAACACATGTGAGGTTGGTGTGCCCTATGCGAATTAGCTTAAATACATCTTCGGATACGGCAGTGAGCTGAATGACATTCACCACTTACTTCAAAAAATGAGGGTCTTTCTTCTCTACGATTCCCAGACAAGTACTCATACCAGTGTGTTTCACCAACTAATATAAAAAAATATAAAAATAGGTCCATGAAGGAATGTGGATTAAATCCTTTACTAAATTCGTCTACGAAAGCGCGTGAGTATAGGGTCCACACATCTAAAATGTGGGGAAAATGAACTGCATCTCAAAGAGTAAAAAAAATGGGGCTGTGATCAAGACGTAGAAAAAATCTGATTGACCTCCAAAATAGCTTCAGGAAAGTGTGATGCAAAAGTTGCCCAAATCAGCAGTTACAAAAAGTTGCCAGTTCTACTAATAAAAATAAAATTCACCTGCGAACTGTTTATATATATATATAATAATATATATATATAATATATTATATTATATATATATACATATCTTTACATATATATAGGTATTTAGACAAGAGGAAACTGTATATATATATATATATATATATATATATATATATATATATATATATATATATATGGCCAGCATCCCGAAGAGTTCAGGCATGTAACTAGAAAACTATAACATCTACAGGAAAATAAATAACATTTTTGATTTCAGCAAGGAATTTCATCGAAGAAACTTAAAAAAAATTTATTTTATTCTAATATTTATTAATAACAGCTTAAATATTAGTAAAATCTTACACCTGGCATTGTACGCTTTGATTGACCTTGAAACCTGCATTACTTCTCGAGAGCAAAAGGTGCCAAATACCATTTTTTTTTACGCTTTGGAGAAAATGTTATTTTTTTCTTTTTATATCCTTTTTAGGGGTTCGCCGGCGGAGGGACAGGCAGGACGAAGTCCCCCTCGTCGTCCCCCGGTAGGCCGAGAAACCCCGACTCTATCCATCGTTCTTGTTTAACCGTGGGTATTCGTTAGTTTAAAAATTCAACATTTGGCACCTTTGCGTGCTCACTCGGAGTAAGCGGCAGCTTCGAATTTTCAAAAAACTAATTTTTTCAACATTTTCAACAATTTTAATTTTTTAAAAAGCGTTATTTTTTTTTTTTTTTTAAATTTCTGCGGTAAAAATGTCTCCTGATTAATAAAATGATATTTATTTTCGTGTAGCTGTTATAGTTTTCTAGTTACATGCCTGAACTCTTCGGGATGCTGACCTATATATATATATATATATATATATATATATATATATATATATTTTATATATATATATATATATATATATATATATATATATATATATATATATATATATATATATATATATATATATATATATAAATATATTTATATATACTCACTATACTGCATAGAAAATTGCTTGGTCATTATATCTATATGGAATCCTTAATAATTTGGAAAATACGGATTTCAAGAAAATAAACTTAGTTTCATAACTGAAAAACAAAAAAAAATTAGATGGAAAGCGTAAAAATTATATTTGAAAAAAAAATAATCAAAGCAAATAAAAAACCAAATTAATAAGTAGAGAAAAAACGTCGGACTCTGACCCTTAAAAATTTCCGAATCCTAATCTTAAATTTCAAGCGTTTAATTCCGACTTCCCGACTCTACTTTTAAACGATCAAACGTCCGATTCCAGATTCTGACTCGCAAAATAGTATAAGTCCGATTCTTATTACTCAATTCTAGTTTTTTTTCTATACAGGAGTTTGAAAGATATAGTAAACATTAAAATAAACGCTTGATGTTTTTCTGCACTTAAAAAGAAAAAAAAAAAAAGAAACATTTTTTTCATCAATGAGGAAAGCTTGCAGCTAAAGCGTTTTCAAGAAAATATATTTTTTATTAAAATACATTTCCATACTTGCAACTCTCTTCATTCAAAATACATAAAATGTATACATACTATATTAGAAACCAGTTAAAAAAATTTCGTAGACCTAATTGTGTTATATATATATATATATATATATATATATATATATATATATATATATATATATATATATATATATATATATATATATATATATATAAATATATATATATATATATATATATGTTGCATATATATATATATATATATATATATATATATATATATATATATATATATATATATATGTGTGTGTGTGTGGGAGAGCACTCGCCAAACAAAGCGAGGGTCCCAGGTTCGCAACTGGTCGGGTGGGAGAATGTGAGCTATTCTCTCCTTGGGCTTGGCTTCGTCCTGCTCGGACGTTAATTGAGTACACCCCTCCTAGATTAGGGCTCTGCCCGTGAGCGGTGTTTATCTCTGTAAAAAATAAAAACAATATATATATATATATATACATATATTATATTATATTATTATATTATTATATATATATAATATATATGAGTTATATATATATATACATATATTATATATATATATATATATATATATATTTATATTAGCGTAAATTTACATCAATTATTTTTGGGTCATTTATATTATTCTATATATTTCTATATTATATATATATATATATATATATAGTTTATATTGGTTTTATTATTATTTTTATATTATATATATATATATATATATATATTTATTTTATATATATATGTATATATATAGGTCTTTATATATATATATATATATATATATATATATATATATATATATATATATATGTTATAAAAATATATATATATATATATATATATATATATATATATATATATATATATATATATTGGTTATATAGGGGGGGGCCAGGGGGGCCATGGCCCCCCCGAAATTTTTGAGACACTTAAAATTTTTAAGTATCATATCCGTCAATAATCTAAAGTTCAGAGGTTAAATTAATTTTATATAATTCGTCGCTGTCAGGAACAAATCTCGTAAGTAATTTAGTTAAAACTAAACTTGAAACCATCAGAGAAAATGCAACACTAGAATTTCAGCAGATTTTTGAAGAATATGTAAGCGTATCTGAATCGTAAGTCCTTTAATTAAAACTAAACTTGAAGCCATCAGAGAAAATGCAACATTAGAATTTCAGCAGATTTTGAAGAATATAAGCGTATCTGTATCTGAATCTGAGCTGAGTATTGAAAATGCTGTGCCAAAAATTAAGAAATTCCAAAAATACAGACCCAGCATTCCTACTTGCGACCAATAGACTGATTATCACACATCCATTTTGTTTACTATTTTTGGATGATTTAATATCAGCATTAAGAGAGAGGTTTTTAAATCATAAAGAAATTATATCTTCCCTGCAATTTGTCATACCGAACAGGTGTAATGTGCCGTATGAGAAGATAAAAGATTGTGTAACATTTTACAAGGAAGATCTCGAAAACCCAATTGAAGATTTAGCACTTAGTATAAGCAAAATGCGATTTATGGAAGTTGAAATGGCATCACAGCACAGATCGTCCAAAAACAGCAATAGACGGACTAGTTTCTTGTTCGCAGTCACAATTTCCAAATATTTACATCTTGTTGCAAATACTTGCAATTTTACCCGTGTCTACTGCTTCAGTAGAAAGAAGCTTTTCAACATTAAGACTTCTGAAAACCTACTTGAGAAATAATATTGGAGATGAAAGACTTACTGGACTTGCCCTCCTCTACATACATCGAAATATTGATATAAAAACTGAAGATGTTATCTCGGACTTTGCTCACTCTCATGCCCTGCAATTAAATTTAACAATTTAGGTAAGATGATTTTAGTAATTTATATAAATTACTCACATTTTTCTTAGGAAATTTCAAATTTGGCCCTTCCTCTCTTTATATATATATACAAATACAAAAATTAGGTGATTATTTATTTTTTTTATAAATATTATATATATATATATATATATATATATATATATATATATATATATATATATATATATATATATATATATATATATATATATATATATATATATATATATATAAGAAAAGATTTTTGTCTCCCCCCCGAAAAAAATTTCTGGATACGCCACTGTATATATATATATATATATATATATATATATATATATATATATATATATTATAGAAATTATATATATATATATATATATATATATATATATATATATATATATATATATATATATATATATATATTTACAGTTGTCACTACCGCTCACGGGAGGACAGACGCAGGCTTTAAAGTGAGGGAGATTAAATTGAGTAGGAAACACAGAAGTAGGAAGAGAATTCCACAGAACAGAGGTGACAGGAAAGAAAGCACCGCAGCGAACTACTCTGGAGTTACTAATATCAACACAAAACACAGGTGCCGACACAGCACCCCTTGTGCTATGAAAGAGTCGAAAAGGTGGTGGTACGAGAGTGGTAAGTTCCCTCGAGCACTTGCCACTACGGTACCTATAGAAAAGAGATAAAACACCAACATCGCGCCGCAAAGATAGAGGGTCAAGGGAACTAGAAAGTATAGAACAGTTTGTAAGCCTTTTGGTCTTTGACTCGACCCTATCTAAAAGCCGGGTGAAACCAGAGCCCCCGATTTAGGAGAGCAATACTCCATACAAGGGCGGATGAGGCCCTTTATAGCTGGAGTAACTGAGAAGAGGAAAAAAAGTCTTGCAGTCTAAACAGAACTCCCAGTTTCTTTGAGGCCGCCCTAGCAACTGTTATGATGTGAGGTTTCCAAGACATTTTTTTATGTTAAGTCAAGGATGTTTATATTGTCAACAGGAGACGAGACAACCGTCGAAAGATATAGGAAAGTTAGAAGGTGTCTTAGAGAGGGAGATTTGTAGAAGTTGGGTTTTTAAAGAATTGAATTTCACAAGGTTGAGACGACCCCATCCGAAAATTCTATCCAGATCAGCGAGAATAGAATCCGAAAGAATAAAATGAGAGGCAATTCTAGAAGTAAAAGAGGGAGCAGAATTGAATGTGTTGAAGAATAAGGGTCGAGTGATCGGCATATGAGTGGATAGAGTTAGATGTGCAGGAGAGATCATTAATGAAAAGCAGGAATAAAGTAGGAGATAAGACAGAGCCCTGAGGAGCACCACAATTGACAGAAAAAAAAGAAGTCGCCTAATCAACAACCGCCGAAAATGAGCATTTGAAAAGCCAAAGGATGGGAGCTTGGAGAGCAGTGACGCGTGCCATACCCGGTCAAATGCTTTGGATATGTCAAGCTCCACTACGCATGTCTCCCCGTAGTTCCTAAGGGCGGAAAACCATAAATCGGTTAGATAGGAAAGTATATCGCCAGTAGACCTCGAGCGCCGAAAGTCGTACTGGCGATCGGAAAGAAGGGAATGAGATCAGATGGTCTAAGAAGTGAGAGTTGAGAAGGGTTTCAAAGATCTTAGAATACAAGTTAGATCTATAGGGCGATCAGGATCAGAGAGGCTTCCTTTTTTGGAACAGGTTTTACATATACGTGCTTCCAACACTGAGGGAAAGTGCTAGTATTGAAGCATAGAGAAAATAGTTGAATATAGTAGGGTCAGCTTGGAAGCACACTCCCTCAAAACTCGGAGAGGAATGCCACCCGCCTTCCTAACGTTATATAGATTTCAGGATCCCATGCGCCCAATCAAATGTAATCCCAGGCAAAGGCATAGGACACCTGAGAGGAGGAGGAGGAGAAAGAGGAATGCCAGAATCTTTCAGGGTTGAGTTACAGGAAAATAGGAGGCCAAAGAGATTGATTGGCCTTTTCAGTTGGAATATTAGCAACAGAAGAGCGAATAAAAGGAGGAAAGGATGATTTACAAAAGTTTTAAGCAAGAGGTCAGAAAGATTTGTCAGTAGGAGAACCAAGGAGGTTAGCGCACTTTCGTTTAATGAAGGTCCGCTTTGCTCGTAGAAGAGTATCCCTGCAACGATTTCTAGCTGAATGAAAATTAGCAAGGGTGATAGGAGAACGAGAATTTTTCCACACCCGTATGCGCGCTGTCTCTAGCCTGAATGGCCAGAGAACAAGTACGATCGAACCATTAGCGCGCACGAAAACGCGAAAGAGCCACGATAAATGCGAAAACGGTTAAACACCTGAAATTCCGAACTGAACGAAGTACATCG
>JABUQX010137613.1:0-15000 GCA_015478945.1 Trachelipus rathkii | reverse complement strand
TATAGTATAGTGTTATATATATATATTATATATTATATATATATATATAGTATATATAGTATATATAATATATATATATATATATAATAGTATATTATATAGTATAGTATATATATATTTAAACGTTTTGTTCTGAAACTGAATAGTTTCTTAAAAGTTCTTATAGTTTTCTTCCTATGTTAAACTTAACCTAGTATATATATATATATATATTATATATGTATATATTATATATATATATATATTATATATATATATTATATATATATATATAATAGTATTATATATATAGATATGTATAGTAGATAGAGATGTATAAATATATTATATGTAGTATATATATATATATACGTATATATATATATATATATATATATAATATATATAACGTATATATTATATATATATTAATTACTAGTTAGCACCACTTATTCAGAAGAGGTGTACTCAATTTACGTCTGAGAAAGACGATGCAAAGCCTAGGGAGAGAATAGCTCACATTTTACATTTCAATATAGATTCATCATTTAATTATTCCTTTTAGGCGACAAAAAAAAAAAAAAAAAAAAAGGTAACTAGTTTTTTTTTTTTAAATCTCTAAAATTTATCAAACTTTGGATTGCTGCATCATAATTATCAACCTTTATATATGGCCATATCTGCCAACACTTTCAGCTACCACAATATTACCAAAGTCAAGTAAACCTTTGGTCGTACCAGCATCATCTAATTTCGTTAAAGAATCCTAATTTGCTTCATCAAAGGACCATTCTTTCAACACTTTCTATCGCTTTCTGAACAGCTTGGTTCTGAGTTCTCTGCGCTTTCTGGAAAACTTATCTCTGGAACTTTATCTGGAAAATATATTAGATAATATATAATAGATAATATTAGATAATATATTTTATCGTAACGCAATTTGCAAGAGCTTATTCAATCACAGTCAACTTCTTAGATCTTGAAAAAAAAAAGTTGAAAAATGATTAATATCGCCAAGTAATTTATATTCCTTTTTTTTTCATATTATAGATTTAATCTAATAACGTCATGAATTTTTTGTCAAATCTTTCTCCAGACCAGAGCCGTGTTAAGGCGTTTTTGATTTGGCAAGAATTCTGTCAAACGGAAGAAATTCTTCACTTCCCATTGATTTGTCAAATTTCTCCAAGGACAGACAATTTCTAGCGGAAATTGGGAATTTTTCTTCCATCCGTAAGATTGCTCTTTTTCGTTCTTTTCATTCTTGAGTATTTATTCTTGACTTGTGACGTCACCAGGTGAAATCGTAAAAAAATGTTGTTTTTTTAATGTTTTCAAGTTTTCGAGACACTATTTTATCTTCGAAGGGAGTAAATGTTATTTCCAAAGAATAGAGATGAAATATAATTATAAAAAAATTACAAATTGGAGAAATTTTTATTTATCTGGTTGACCGTCACTCCTCGGAGGGATCTGTTTCAAACATGGTTGTTCGTATTATATAGTAAATACTACTCGTTATATACTAATTATATTATAGCTAGTTATATATATAGTATACAGTCTGATATATATTATATAATAATATATATTATATAGTTAGTATATTATATATTTATATATATATATAATATATATACTATAATACTCTCATATATATATAATTAGTATTATATTATAATATATATATAAACTATGACACAAAAAATCCTAATTAAGTAGCTTTATAGGCTGTAGGTTTGTGCTCTGTAAAATGTAAAACAAACCTCGAAAACTGCTAGAATGTTCATTTTGATTTTTCATTTAACTAATGAACTCAAGAACGTCTTTCGATTTGGAAGAAAAATTGCCAAATCTTAACGCCTGGAGCTGCTTGGTTATATTCTTTCAACTATACACCCTTTCACCACGAGGTTGTACGAATTGGATTATTGAGAGGGTGGTGCGTTAAATATAAAAGGTATATTTTAAGTGATGAAAATACAACTATAAACTCTTTCCGAGGTTCTTTGCTTATATATAATATATATATATAGATATTGTATATATATATTTATTATATATATATTATTATAGTATTAAGATATATAGATAATATATAATATATATTAGTCTATATATATATATTATATATGTTTATTATATATAGTTAGAATATTAGGGATGTAGCGGATGGTGATTTTCACTATCCGCGATGCGGATAGTGAGGATAGCGGATGGTTAAGTTTTTAGAGTTTTACCCAGCAGATACTTCATAATATATATAGTATATATATATAAATATATAGCGTAGTATATATATATATTTAATATTATATAGTATATGATATATAGTATATAGTATGCGTATAGTATATATATGTATAATAGTGATATATGTTACCTTGTGGTACCAAGGTGCGGGACGTGAACCCACACTTTTTGCAACAGACGTCGACTCACCAACCTTATCGTTCCCAAGCTTCCCATGGTGATTTGGAAAAGGGGTAGTAGTATGGATTAATAGATACTGAGTTGGAGTTTGGAAATTATATAGATGCTTCAAATTAGTGGCATTCAAACATAAGATGGTGCTGAGCCCTTGAGGGGTGGGTGTGTGTGCTTTTGTTGCGTCGGTTGAAGAGGACTTGCCACGAATCCCGCTGAGAATGACGTAATCGCGGCGACGTGAGCGACGTGATCTGCGCTGTGAAGGGCTCATGCTTCTGTGGCGCGAGGTTTCTTAAGATGATGGCGCTTGAAACTGGGGATCACGCCTAAATTAAATCAGTGGATCTTTGTGATCTGTTCCAAGCGTGGGTGGTTGTGCGTATTATACTGTTCTTCAACGAATGAGATCTTTGACACTTCTGGAACAAGATTCTTAGTCGCTGCTAGAAGCTCACAAAAAACGTTCATGGATTCAGCAATGGTGTCGCTAACAATTGTAATTGAGTGTCTGTTTTCTGTGATCTTGTTGCTTGTGTTAACTGGAGATATTTCTGTTTTAGCTAGCATTATCATCACGGATAAGGCATCCTACATTAATTTGTAAGCCTCGGCGAAGTTACACGGCGTGGGTTCAAAAAAATTTGGTTTTGTATCTAGGATCCAGAAAAGTTGGCATTGTATATTGCTGTGATTTTGCAAAGTTTGGAATGTATTATCTCTCTCTCTCTCTCTCTCTCGTCATCTTTGAAGTCCTTACTTTTAATAGGGCAGTATTTAGCAGGAGCTTTACATCGTTACAACGTTAGAGGAATCATGCAGACAAGGACTAAAGAATTTTTGAGCGTAAGTGTTAGTTATCTTCTTGGACAGTAGCTTTAAGAAGATAATACAATTACCTAAAACGCGATTAGTATTACCTGGTTCAGGCCTTTCACTTTGTGTTGTTCGAAGCATTAAGAGGCAGGTCTGGCTTTCATTATTTCTCTCATGCGGCTGGCGCAGGCATGTGGCAAACTACGCTGTATTCCATACGGATGTCGTGAGTATCTGCGTTACAGAAATTATAGGGTATTATTATATAGTATATATATAGGTATGTATATAAACAAGTCTTTTTGTTATATAGGTAGTATATATATAGGTATATATATATATCGATATAATATTATATAGGTATATATGATTCGACTCTCGTGAGGGTAATATTATGAGGTATATATATATGGTATTTATATGATAATATATATATATATTATATATAATATATATGATTATATATAAGATTATATATATATATATATATTTGTATACTATATATAATATATATATAATATTGTATATTTATTAATAAGTATATAATATATTATATATAATACTATTATATATATATATAGATATATAAGTATATAGTTATATTTATATATTAACATTAGAGTATAGGGTATATTGTATATATATGCCTATTACTGGTTATACAATATAAAGTAGTAGTTCCACACACATGTTTCTTGCATATTCATTAGTAATGGACATGCTATCCGCTTCTACAAATAAGGAATTCTGATGCAGATGTATCAGATAGAGGAAAATGATGCGACATTCCTCGTACACTTCTATTTATAGATAGATAGATATGTTAGTTATATTATATATTATATATATTATATATGGGTATTATATATGTATATATAGTAGATTATTATATATATAGTGTATATATATATAGTATATATGGTATATATATATATGATAGGAGAGAATGGCGGATTGAAGACAGTAAAGATTTAGTTAAAAAAAAAATAATCAACAACGCTGTAAATTGTATTTTAATTCTGGAGATCTAAGTTTTTTTTTCATCCATTACCACTTCAGATCTAAATGCTTCCCCGAAATATTAGTGATAAAACTTGTGTAAAAGATAATAGTGAGTCTTAATAATAATAATAATTAATGATCAATAATAATAATAATAATATAATATATAATATAATAATGAATAATATAATAATATGGGAATAATAATGAAAAAAATAATGAATTAATAAATAATAATAATACTAATAGCAAATTATTATATATATATATTTATGTAGATATATATATATATACGTATATATATATATTAATATATACGTATATAGATAGATATATTATATATATATGATATATATGATATACGATATATATATTATAATACATAATATATAGATATATAGTAATGATATGTATATATAGTATATATATATTATATTATATAATTATATGTAGGTATATAATATAGATTATATATATATTAATAAGTGCTATATATATAGTAATATATAGTAATATATATATATATATATTATTAGCTTCGAGTTGATCAATGGTGAATCAATTTCTTTTTGTGAAATTCTAATCCATTCTTGCTTTGTTAGATGTTTTCCCGTATTCCAAAATAAGCGAGATTTGATCTATGGGTGTTTCTGGGACAATTTTTTTTTTTTTTTTTTTTGTAATGAATCCGAGGAATATTTTGCAAAATGTGCTTTCATTTCATCCTATTTAAAAAAATAAAAAAAACAAAGGTGTTAGATAATTGATAAATACTTAATTTCTGGTATCATACTGGTACAAGAGTTTTTCGATTTATAATCCCTAGTTCGACTTTATAATTTTATTTTAAATTATATAATTTTATTACGCACCAAGGGAAATGAGATTTTTTTTAAGCTTAAAGAAAATCCCATTTCCCTTGGTGCGTAATAAAATTATAATAAGATTATAAAATTATATAAATTATATAGAGGTACATATTAATTATAAAATTATATAAAGGTACATCTTCTCATCCTAAATCTAATTTTCCCTTTGTTTTCATCAACAAAAGCTCTATCGTTCTGAGACTTCGAAATCCAGTCAATTATGAACATCTCTTTATCTTCAGAAAACAGTAACTCACTTAGTGGTGAGTTGCCAAAATTTTAACAATCGGTTTTCTTCTTAGTTAGCAACCCTCGCACGCACACACATACTCATTAAGCAGAAAATGAGTTAACAACCGGTTTCATATTTATAAACAAAAATAATAATAATAACGACCAATTGTTGCGAACCGGTGCCAGCCGTGTCCAGCTCACCACTGAGCTCAAAATTCAAAGGTTAATACATTTTAATAAAATCATTTAACTTAGTCATTATTATTCAGTTTCTGCTAGGATTGGCCGACGCACCAGGTGCGGTGCGGTGTGCGTGGGTGCGCCGGGTTTGGGCGGGTTGGTGGGGGCCGCCGAGAACAAATCCAGTGTGACTGGTGCGGTGGGTGCAATTTTTAAAATACGTATAGAGGTGGGGGTGGCGTGGTGCAGAGCGTCGGGGGGTGCTAAGGCTTGAGAACATAGGAGGTGCGGATGGCAGTGCGAGGGTGGCGTATTAGGAAAATGACTTGTTGGTGACGCGTGCGGTGCGCAAAATTTCCGTGCTCGACCAACTCTAGTTTCTGCTAAGAAAAAAATTTAAACTTTATTGAGAAATATCTTGTTTAATGATACGCTTTAAACTAGGAACCTCTAGAATTTCAGCTTATTTTAGAAGAATCTATGAATATTCTACTGTATATTAATATACCTATATATGTACTGTGATATATATATAGATATAATGAGTATATATAAATTATATATAGTATGTATATGTATTATAGATATATTTATATATATAGTATATATGATAAATATTTCTTGCGTTATATAATAATTAGTGAAACTGTTATATATATTAGTATATATAAGTATATATAATATAGTATAATATATTTAGTACGGTATACATTAGAATGATTATATAGATAAGTAAATGATATAGTATATAGTATATGAGGGATAGTAGGTATATATGGTATATATGGGTATATATATAGTATAGGGTATAGTTCCGAGGTGTATTTTATAATATATTAGTAATATGTTTCACGTATATATATATAGTATATAATTATATATATATATATAGAGTACTCGGTATTACTATATATATATTTTTTGTATTTTTACTATATATTTTATATATATATATACCCCTCATAGTAGTATATATTATCTCGTATCTAGGATTATGTGTGTGTTCTAATATCAGATTACTCTACTCGATATATATATTATATATATTGTGTACCAGGTACAAAGGGGTTTCCAGTCTCTCATTAACAGACAAAATTTTCTTATAATTCGCGCATAATTCTTACACTTATAGCCAGAATTTATGAAATACTTTATTTTAACTTCTGAATTGCAATTTTTTTTTTTTTAATTAAAAAAAATTGGAAGATATGTGACTGAAACTATCGTTGGCACTCCTGGCACTACACATCAGTTTTCGAAAAAAATTAAATAAATAGTGAAGTACGAAGGAATATTATATCGAATTTGAAATCTTTTCTAGAAGTTAATGAAGAGAACTTTTAAGAAGCCTTTCTTTAATGTTAACGAGAAATATCAAATAAAATCATAATTGCCAAAGAATGGAAGGTGAAACTTATCTAGTTGCTTATAGAATTTATTATAGTTTATATAAGAGGAAGAGAAGAAGAAGAAGAAGAAGAAGAAGAAGAAGAAGAAGAAGTTTATAGAAGAAGAAGAAGAAGAAGAAGAAGAAGAAGAAGAAGAAGAAGAAGAAGAAGAAGAAGAAGAAGAAGAAGAAGAAGAAGAAGAAGAAGAAGAAGAAGAAAGAAGAAAGAAGAAGAAGAGAAGAAGAGAAGAAGAAGAAGAAGAAGAAGAAGAAGAAGAAGAAGAAGAATCTCCAGCTGCATTAAATTTAAACAAAAAATAATTAACAAATTAAAAATGGAAATAAGTTTTTGAAATAATTGTTTTGTTTACTCGTAGAATTTAATTATAAATTAATAATTTTATCTGGAAGTATCTGGCATCGTTTCATTATATACTTTAATTTATTTTAGATTTAATTGCACAGATATTAAAAAAACGTGAGCTTATATATATATATATATATATATATATATACTTCTGTATATATATATATATATATATATATATATATATATATATATATATATATATATATATATATATATATATATATATATAATAATATATATATATTTATAATATATATATATATATATATATATATATATATATATATATATAATATAATATGTAATAATATATAATATAACATATATGTAATAATATATATAATATATAATATATAATAATAATAATATATATATATACCGTATATATATATATAATAATAATATGTATATATATATATATATATATATATATAGTAATAATATATATAATAATAATAATAATAATAATAATAATAACTATATATATATATATATATATCATCATATATTTATATATATATGTATATATAATGTACACATATACATACATAAATACATACATAAATACATATACGTAAACAAAATATACTGTATATACATAAATATAAATATTAATATCATTATCATTATTACTATCATCATCATTATTATTGATATTATTATTTCTATTATTGTTATTATTATTATTATTATTATTAATATTATTATTATTATATTATTATTATTATTATTATTATTATTATTATTATTATTATTATTATTATTATTATTATTATTATTATTATTATTATTATTATTATTATTATTATTATTTATTATTATTATTATTATTATTATTATTATTATTATTATTATCAATATTATTTCCATTATTATTATTTTCATTATTATTATCATCATTATTACTATTATTATCAATCTACAGATTATATTTCACACAACATTATATTTCACTATTGTTCATCACTATTCATTATAATTCAAATTTTTTGAGACTAGAGTAGATGATTATGATGTCAGGGTCACACAATCTTTTATAATATTTTCAATGTTAAAGAAGAAGAAGGAGCCTTTTTCGTCGTTCATTATGATCTTTCCTTTAAACGTTTTAGTTTCAAACTTCTGATGCCTCGCAATTATTTTTTTATTTAATATTTGTAATAATTATTATTAAACTGATTTGAATATTTGATGATTTCAAAATTCCGAAATAAAAGTGCGAAAATAATAAATTTTCAGAAGGTTCTTTTTTGAAACAATTCTTTCCAAGCTCAACATCTCAACATATAGTCGAATGGTTGACATAATTTCCCTATTATTATTATTATTATTATTATTATTATTATTATTATTATTATTATTATTATTATTATTATTATTATTATTATTATTATTATTATTATTATTATTATTATTAATTATTATTATTATTATTATTATTATTATTATTATTATTATTATTATTATTATTATTATTATTATTATTATTATTATTATTATTATTATTATTATTATTATTATTATTATTATTATTATTATTATTATTATTATTATTATTACTATTATTATTATTATTATTATTATTATTATTATTATTAAATTATTATTATTATTATTATTATTATTATTATTATTATTATTATTATTATTATTATTAATATTATTATTATTATTACTATTATTATTATTATTATTATTATTATTATTATTATTATTATTATTATTATTATTATTATTATCATTATTATTATTATTATTATTATTATTATTATTATTATTATTATTATTATTATTATTATTATTATTATTATTATTTTTATTATTATTATTATTATTATTATTATTATTATTATTATTATTATTTTTATTTATTAATATTATTATTACTCTTCTTCTTCTTCTTCTTCTTCTTCTTCTTCTTCTTCTTCTTCTTCTTCTTCTTCTTCTTCTTCTTCTTCTTCTTCTTCTTCTTCTTCTTCTTCTTCTTCTTCTTCTTCTTCTTCTTCTTCTTCTTCTTCTTCTTCTTCTTCTTCTTCTTCTTCTTAAAAACACGTCCACAAAGTTTCAAGCTTTAATCAAGACTCGGTATTTCTGGCATAACATGGATAGTGACATCAGAATTTTGGTTAGCACTTCTAAACAATACCAGCTTTCAAAACTAATCAATACTTTAAACATCATGCTTAACAAATTTACTAGAATTCTTTAATGTGGTTATTAACGATGTAGATAACTATAAATCTTTTGATGTTATTTACCTAGATTTTCAAAAAGCATTTGATACCGTCCCTCATCAAAGATTATTGGAAAAGCTTAGAGCTCATGGTATTCGAGGAAAACTTTTAAATTGGATTAAAAATTGGCTTTCGGATCGTCAACAACGAGTCGTTATCAATGGTGAATGCTCTGATTGGACGAATGTTACTAGTGGTGTACCCCAAGGATCTGTCCTGGGTCCAATACTGTTCATTATATATGTAAATGACATAGATGATAATATTTTAGGCAATATTTCGAAATTTGCAGATGATACGAAACTTGGAAATCGCATAATATGTGAGAAAGATTATCAATTACTCCAAAGCGACTTGAACAAGATTGTAAATTGGTCAAAAACATGGCAAATGAAATTTAATACCGATAAATGTAAGGTTATACATTTTGGGAGTAGGAACAATGAATATGATTACAAAATAGATGACACAGTTATCAAAGTTGTCAGTGAGGAAAAGGATCTAGGAGTATTAATTAATAAGGATTTAAAGTTTGCGAAACAATGTGCTGAAGCTGTTAAAAAAGCAAATAAAGCTCTAGGATTTATTGCCAGAAACTTCGAATATAAATCTAAAAATATAATACTTCCTCTCTATAAAACATTAGTTAGACCTCATCTGGAATACGCAGTACAGTTTTGGAGTCCATACCTCAAAAAAATAGAAAAAATTGAAAGAATTCAAAGAAGGGCAACCAAATTAATCCCTGAATTGAGAGGTAAATCATATGAGCAACGACTACGTGAATTAGATATCCATTCTTTAGAGACAAGAAGATTGAGAGGAAAATTAATAGAAGTTTTCAAAATACTAAATAAATTTGACAATGTCGATTACAGGCAATTCTTTAGATATGATTTTAATGATGTAACACGAAGTAATGGGCATAAACTTTGTCATAAACGATTTCAAACAAATATAGCAAAGAATTTCTTCACTTACGATGTAATTGAGAAGTGGAATAGTCTCTCTTATGAAATAGTGAACAGCGGCAACATCGATTTATTCAAGAAAAAGTTAGATAAACACTTTAAGGAAATTGGTTTGTGAACTTCAACTCATACCGAATCTTACTTTATTAAAACGATAGAATTAGATAAGGTGAAATCAAACGAACTATTGAGATCATTTGGTAAATGTTAAAAGTACATCTTAAAAGAATTTGGGCGCCGAACTTATATTGAACAGTTTTAATGTTTACCCCTTAGAGGTAAATTTACCGCAAATGTTTACCGCTGTTCTAGCGCTCTAAGTCGGTGGTCGCATTGATCACACTAACATCTTAATTTGTAATAACAGCTTTGATGTTCGCCGCTTAGAGGGTTATTTCTAACGTTCTAAGCCGGTGACATCATCGATCACATTATCATAATATTTTGTATTAACAATTTTGATGTCCACCACTTAGAGGGTTATTTCTAACGTTCTAAGCCGGTGACCTCATCGATCACACTATCGTCTTAATTTGTAATAACAGTTTTGATGTCCACCACTTAGAGGGTTATTTCTAACATTCTAAGCCGGTGACATCATCGATCACACTACAATAATATTTTGTAATAACAGTTTTGGGGTTCACCGTTTGGAGGGTTAATTATAACGTTCTAAGCCGGTGACCTCATCTTCCCTCAGACTAGCCTTGAGTGGACTGTAAAGTCTTTGCTAGTCGGTGTTCTGTAGTTCTGTAGTTCTGTAGTTCTTCTTCTTCTTCTTCTTCTTCTTCTTCTTCTTCTTCTTCTTCTTCTTCTTCTTCTTCTTCTTCTATATATATATATATATATATATATATATATATATATACTATATATATATATATATATATATATATATATATATATATATATATATATATATATATATATATATATATATATATATATATATATATATATATATATATATATATATTTAATATATATATATATATATATATATATATATATATATATATATATATATATATATATATATATATATATATATATATATATATATATATATATATATATATATATATATATATTATATATATATATATATATATATATATATATATATTGCCTACACTTTTTCCCGCTTGAGCGGGGTAGTGGTACGTACAGCCTCTCTCATTCACACTTCCCCTCATCTCGCCCTCACCCACCTCCTCCACCCCACTCTATCTCTCGCCAACACCCTACCCTCTTCCTCCCTCATCCCTCCCTCCTCCAGCATCTCCTTTATTCCATCCATCCACCTCCTTCTTGGTCTCCCCCTTCCTCTCCTTCCTATCCCCTCCGCCTCCCAAACTCTTCTAACCACTCTCTGTTCCTCCATTCTCACTAGATGCCCATACCATCTTAACATTCCCTTCTCCGCTCTTCCCACCAACCCATTCCTCCAATCACATCTCTCCCTCACCACCCTATTCCTAATCCTCTCCCTTCTGCTAACCCCACAAACCGCTCTCAACCCCTTCATCTCAAATACTTCCAACTTCTTCCTGGACCTGGCATTCAACCCCCACGTTTCACACCCATACAACACCGCTGGTACACAAATTTTTTCAAACATACTTATCTTAACTTTCTGTGATAAATCCCCCCCTTTCCATAATTCTCTCAGACCACTCAAAGCTCTCATTCCTTCTCCTACTCTATGTTCTATCTCCTCCTTCATCCCTCCCCCCTTACCCAAATCCATCCCTAAATATCTAAAAATCTTTACTTCTTCCAATACTACACCCCCTACTCTAACCTCTAACCCCTCCCCCTCCTCTCTTTCCTCCTCCTCAAACACTAACACTTTACTCTTACCTGGATTTATTTTAAGCCCCTTTTGTCCACACATTCTCTCAAACTCCCTCACCAAATACCTCAGCCCTTCCACGTTCTTCGCCACTAGGGCAGTATCGTCCGCAAACAGTATCATGTTCACTTCCCTTCTATCATTCCCATTCATCAATTCCACCCCCCTCCCCTCCCTCACCATTCCTCTGCAAACACTCTCCATAAACAAATTGAATAGCCACGGCGACATTACACACCCCTGCCTCAATCCACACACCATCCCAAACATCTCACTCTCCCCTCCTAACACTCTCACACACATTCTACTATTCCTATAAAAGGCCCTAATACCTTTACCTAATTTACCCCCCACTCCATTTTCCTCCAACACCCTCCACAATTCACCCCTCTTCACTCTATCATATGCTTTCTCTAAATCTAAAAAACACCCATACACTTTCCCTTTCCTCTCTATACTTTTCTCCACAAGCATCTTTAGTGTAAACACTTGGTCCACACACCCTCTTCCCTCCCTAAATCCTCCTTGTTCTTCCCCCATTCTCCCCTCCGTTAAACCTCTCACTCTCTCAATCAGTATTCTCCCATACACTTTCCCTACCACACTTAAAAGGCATATACCTCTATAATTTCCACATTCCATCCTATCCCCTTTCCCCTTATACAGAGGAACCAAACAACCATCCTCCCAATCCTGTGGTACCTCACCACTCCTCCAACATATATTATATAACCTATACAGCCATTCCTCCACCCCTATACCTCCCTTCTGCAACATTTCCATTCTCACACCATCCAGACCTGCGGACTTCCCTTTTTTTCCTTTATTCAAGGCCCTAATAATTTCCTCCATTTGTATTTCATCCTCCCCCTCCCTCCCCAATTCACTCCCCATCCTCACCTCTTGCAAATCTTCCTCCCCTCCCCCACCCACTTCATTCAATAATCCACTAAAATACTCCCCCCACCTCTTCCTCACCCTATCCTCTCCTCCTATCCACTCCCCATCTCCTCCCTTAATCCTCTCCCCCAACCCCTCCTTCTTCTTCCTTTTTTTATTTACTTCTTTCCAGAACATCTTGCTCCCCGATTCAAAATTTTCCGTCACTTTTCTACACCATTCATCTTTTGCTCTTCTCTTCGTCCTCTCCACCGCCCTCTTTGCTTCCACTCTAACCCTTCTATATTCCTCCCAGCTTTCCTCTCTCCTACTTCCCAACCATTTCACATAAGCCTCCTTTTTCCTTTTCACCACCTCCTTCACCTCCTCACTCCACCATTCACTCCCTTTCCTTCTGCTTGCACCCACCCTTTTTACTCCACATACCCTTCTAGCCTCTTCACATACTGCCTCTCACGACTCTCCACCTATCCTCCATACCCCTCCTAAACTCCCTCTTACACATTGTCTCATCTAATTTTTCCACCTTTATGACTTCTATTCTCCTCTTTTTTTCTCTTTCTCTAACCGTTACCTCTCCCCCTACCCTTAATCTAGCAACCACCAAATAGTGATCAGATAACCCCCTACCTGCCCCTCTGAATACATTTACATCTAGTAATCTGCCTCTATCCTTCCCATTTACACACACATAATCCAGTACCGCCCTCCCCCCCGTTATCTCACTCTTCCATGTATACTTATGATTTTCACTTTTTTTGAACCAAGTATTCCCCACTATCATTCTTCTTTCAACACACAACTCTAACAGACTTTCTCCATTAACATTCCTCTCCCCTACCCCAAATGGTCCTATTATTCTTCCCACCCCCTCCCTTCCCACTCCTGCATTCAAATCTCCCAATAGACAAATTTTATCATTTACCCCGAAACTTTCCCAACATTCATTCAACTCACTCCAAAATCTTTCTCTCTCCTCCTCCCTCGCTCCATTCTGGTGCATATGCGCATATAAAAACCCACATTTCCCCCCCGAATTTCACTTTTACCCACATTATCCTCGAACTCACCTGGCTGCACAACCTTACCTTATCCCACACCTCTTTCCTCATAACTATTCCCACCCCTTCCCTCCCCCTCACTCTCTCGTTCACCCCTGATATCATACCCTTGTATTTTCCAAAGTCCATCTCCCTCTTTCCCTTCAGCTTAGTTTCAGTTAACCCTAGCACATCCAACCTTTTTTCTTCAAACATTAACCCCACTTCCTCCCTCTTCAAATCCTCGTTTACCCCTCTCACGTTCATACATCCCACCCTAATTACCTCCCTCCTCCCCATCTTTTCCCTTCTTCTATATATATACTCACTCAGGCTGCACGCTTTGTGGGACTCCCCACCCTAGGCACTTCCCAACACCTAAGGCCACCATATATATATATATATATATAATAATAACAATAACAAGAAAGGTTAAATGATATATATGTAAAAGGTTAAAAACCACACTCTATCAATTTATATTTATTCCTACACTTTTTTTTTTTTTTTTCTTTAAAATTTACACCCGTTAAAACTTTATTTATCTATTAAAATCTTTATTTAATTATTTAAAATTCTTTAAAATCCCCCACATATACTAAAAAATTTAAATATTTGTTAAAAAAATACATACACTATTTTATTTATCTATTAAAATCTTTATTTAATTATTTAAAATTCTTTAAAATCCCCCACATATACTAAAAAATTTAAATATTTGTTAAAAAATACATAC
>JABUQX010137612.1:7500-22500 GCA_015478945.1 Trachelipus rathkii | reverse complement strand
AACTAATTGTTCTTACGAGATTTGTTTCTGACAGCGCGAATTATATAAAATTAAATTTAACTTCTGCACTTTTATATTAATTAACGGATATGATACTTAAAAATTTTTAGTCTAGAAAAATTCGGGGGGGTCAATGGCCCCCCTGGCCCCCCCTAAATACTATACTGTATATATTATATATATATATTATATATATATTATATATATATATAGTGGCTATTCCCACAATATCATCCTTACAACGTACAAATCTATAAAATATAATCCCATTTATCATTGGTCTACAGAGTCATAAATTCAGGTCTCTTAAGAATTGTAAATTATAAAGGCTCTCCCAAGGAAATTCAGGTTTACAATTAAAGGTTTTATTATTATTTTTCACATTGCAGTATTCATTGTGAAACTCTGAAAGGTTTTAATTTAACTAGGTGTTTCCTAACAAATTGTTCCTTTAGTGACCCAATCTTGGGTCTGCAGAGCTTTTCTGAAATGGGTTGATGTAGCTTTTCTTATGCATAAAAAAGATGTTAGAATTTAGTTACGGAATTGTCATAATATATGGAATAATAATTATTTTTTATTCCTATATATATTTTTAAATTTCTCAAAATTAGATCATGTTCCGCGATAATATCGTCTTGTTGATTTGAGCTTATATCCTAAATAAAAGTAGGAGCCGTATCTTAAATATAAGTTATTCATAGCTTTCTTCTTACTTTTTGTTTAGTTTCTTTCAATTTTTTATATGCAATTTATTTATATTATTTATTTATATTTAATTATAGGTGGCTTATTATTATTCTTAACTCTTATTATTATTAAAGGTTACTAAGTTATTCATGACTATCTAATCATCATTCCACCGTTCTTTTTTCCCTAGTGATTGGGTGCTAGACAGGTGAGTAACGGACTTCGTTACTTTTTCTTTCATGTAATACGTTACCCATGCCAGTAGGATAAACCTAGTGGCCGTTAAGTGATTTCACGCACGTATAGACTATCACATTATTTTTCCGGAGTCACGTCTCATAGCACCTTCTTTCGACTTTCTTTGACCCCCCATTCGCCTTTTTACGTCGCCCCCAATTTATACCTACCTCTAGTCGAACTTCGGTCACTCAGTACAGTGCATAAATACCACACTATCGGCAGCTTACGGGAATGCACGATACCCCAATTATTTTGGCATCTCCAGGTCAGTGTAGGTTTTGCCCTAGAGTTGAAGGCCACATAACTATATACCTCACTTCTACTCACAAAATAACCCCGCCATTATATACACTCCATATTATTAGACCTTTTACTTTCTCGGCTTTCATGCCAAACTCCACATTTCCTCCTGGCATTCCTTCACTGACTCAGGTCACTTTTCTTGTGCCAGCGGTGTATTCCCAAAGCACACTCAACCCTATCGTGTGTGTGTGTGCGCGATGACAAAACCATCTCAACGTTACTTTATTTCGTGTGCATTATCCTTATCTTCACACCAACGTTCTGTGTGTTTTCATTTCCTCATTTATTCAATTCTTTCTCACATAAACACACCCTAGATTGTCCATCTGAACACATTTTATTTTAGATCTATACCTCTTATTCCAGATCATAGTCTCACTACAATACATTAGGTAACAATAAAACCCTCATGTAAGACCCTACCTCACTCCAAGACTTAGTCCCTTTAATCCACCAACGCTTTAATTGCACCAGAAACCTTCCTGCCATTCATCAACTTTTTTCCTACTACACTCTGCATCATCCGTTTCCACACATTTCAATCTCAACATATATCCTAATAGTTTAAACAAAGACACTTTTTCCAACTGCTCACCATCTAACATAAACTTCACACCAGAGGGACTCTTATTCACTCACAAACCATAACCTAATATTCTATTATCTACTTTTACCTTCAAACCCCTTACATACCCTACCAAATTCTCTTTTAAATTTATTCCAAGAAAATGACAAAAAAAAAAAAAATTTTAAATTTTCGTTTAAAATGCCCAATTTTCTTGCAAGTAATTTTTTCACAGTACAAAATGAGCAAGTTACAAGTACGCTGGGTTTTAGATACTGCAAGTACAAGTACTCCAAAAAAATGTTACTTAACGTACAAGTACATGTACTTGAACCCAAGCATATATATTATATATACTATATATATATATATATATATATATATATATATATATATATAATATATATATATATATATATATATATATATATATATATATATATTAGTATATATATTATATATATATATATATATATATAATATATCTTTCTTTCTTTCTTTCACCCTCAACCTTTATTTTCCCAAGATTGGGAAAGTAAAGAGCGCTACAAGCATCGGAAAAGAAAAAGCAGTAGGAGAATATGACAAACTGTCGAAAAGAAAAGCCAGCCTTACCGCCCCCTCTGTACCATTAATTATAAAAGCGGTCGTCACAGACAGAAAATCCACCCTAAAGCTCCATGGGACAGCGATGGACCCACTATGGTAAATCGCCAATGTAAGGGTTCATCCCTTGCCCAGGTGGGCCACAACATGGCCCCCATACAAAAACCCCGCCATTCTCTCCTATCATGCACCTTTATTTCTCGCCTCTACCAAACTCACATTTCTCCTCCAGACATTCGTTCACGACTCAATCCACTTTCTCTCTTTCGGTCTTCCCAGCCGGTCGTCCCAACACCACTCTCACTCTACCATACACGCTTAACCAACCGACTATCATTCAATCCTTCACGTGACCAAACCATTTCAACATTCTTTCAAATTTATATACATATACACATATCTTCACACCACACAACATAACACATATACAGATATACAATTCCTATTTTTATTAATTCTTCTCACAACACATAGCATGACACACATATATACACATACTGAACACAATATACATATATAGATCTATATATATACATATATTCCAACATAGATACATACATACATACACAGGAAAACATACCCTCATGTAAGACTCTAGGCGCACTCAAGGACTTATACACACATATATATCACCACGATTTAATATAGACACCAGCAACCTCCTTGCCATTCACAACTTTCTACTACACTGCATCAATCCGTTCCCTTCTCATCAACACATACCCTAAATATTTAAACCAGGACAACATATATTCCAGCTGCCTACCATCTAACATAACTTCACACTGGAGACATACTCTCACTCACAACCATAACCTTACTTCTTATCCACGTTTACTTTTCAAGCCCCTCCTCTTACACACCCGCCAAATCTCTCTACCAATCCTCTCAAACTCTCTTTCAGATTCGCCACACAGACCAAAATCATCCGCATATAATAGTAGGGGCACCCTCCACTCATCTCCATTCTCCAATCATTCTAACACCATTTCCTGCCATCCCCACCTCGAATTCTTTTATAACCCCTCCTATACAAATTGAATAACAAGGAGACATAACACAACCTGTCTCACTCCGCTATTAATCCTAAACCAATCACCATTGACACCATTTATTCTTACACATGCATCACTATCGTCATACATATATATACATATTCGTTTCATATATATAAAATATATATAAATATATATAATATATATTAATATATATATATATATATAATATATATATAATATTATTATATATATAATTAATATATATATATATATATATATATATATACTCAGATTGGATTCGAAATTGTTTGTGTTGAGGCCAAAAATACAGAGAGTCCTTCCTACTTTTCGAAACTTCGATCAGGAGCTTACAGGTAAACAGTAAGTGACATTTAAAAGAGAAATCTTGGTAAACCAAATATCATCTTGTCATTTATAGGTGTGTGGTTTTGCGTTGATGGAAATGGAATGTTGTCAGGGAACATAATAGAAAGTAACTTTTTTATCCAGCTCAGAAGCACCATATCTCAATACTCGTCTTCTCCTGTTAAGAGTATCTAGACTACAGTAATGTCATCATCGTTCTTTCCTGGCTATTATTTGACGTGAGTAAAGTTATATACCGAATATACCGTAATATATATGTATTATATATTATATTTAATATATATATAATTATATATATATATATATATATATAATATATAGATATATATATATATAATATATTTATATATTATATATAATTTATATATATTATATATATATATATATATATTATAATATACTTTCTTTCTTCTTCATCTAACCTTTTTTTTCCCAAGCTGGGAGAAGGTCGTTTACATGCATCGGAAAAGAAAGCAGTAGGAGAATATGACGAAAAGTCGAAAAGAAAGACCAGCCTTACCGCCCCCCTCTGTACCATTAATAGCTGTAAACGTCACAGTCAAAAAAATCCCCCATGCGGGACCGCGACCGATCCTCACTATGGTAAATCGTTAATTAGGTTCATCCCTTGGCCCAGTGGGCCACAACCATACCCTCTAACAAAACCCCGTCTCTCCTTTCATGCACCTTTCTTCTCGCCTCTGCAAACTCACATTTCTCTCCTGCAGACATTCCTTTACTTGACTCAATCCACTTTTCTTCGGTCTCCCAGCCGGGGTCGGTTCCAACACACCCGCCACTATACATCCGCTTTACAACCGACTATCATTCATCCTTCCACATACCAAACCATCTCAACAAATCATTTTTCTCTCGTTTACCCCTTTCTCACACCACACAACTCTAATACGTCATTCCTCATTTTATCAATTCTCACACGTAACACCCCTAAGATTGTCATTCTGAACACATTGAACCTTTATAGATCTATACTTCTTATTACAGACCTCTCTCTCTCTCAATAACCACAGGTAAACAACATACCCTCTGCCAGAACAACCTAGCGCACTCCAGACTTAGTCCCTTTTACATTTCCACCAACGATTTAATGCACAGCCACCTTCCTGCCATCACAACTTTCCTACACACTCTGCATCATCCGTTCCGCTTCTCATCCCAACTTTACCCTAAATATTTAAACTCAGACACTTGTTCCAGCCTCGCTCACCATCTAAACATAACTTCACACCGAGACGGTCTCACTCTACAACCATAACCTTTACTTTCAAACCCACTCCTTTACACACCCTGCCAAAAATCTCTCTACCAATCCTCTCAAAACTCTCTTCAGATTCGCCACAAAGAACCAAATCTTAATAGGTAGAGCCACCCTCCACCATCTCCATTCTCCAATTCATTCGAACACCATTTCCTGCGCTCGCGTACCTAAACTCATAACCCCATCCATTACAAATTGAATAACCAAGGAGACATAACACCACCCTGTCTCACTACTACGCTATTAATAATAAACCAATCACCTTTGACACCATTTATTATTACACACGCCTCACTATCCCACATACGATTCCCTTACCCCACCATATATCACTTAACACCTGCCATAGAGCTTCCCATTAACCCTATCATACGCCTGTTGCAAATCCATACAACCTAAACAATTTATTCTTCTTCTTCCCTCATTTTCTTCAATTATTTGTTCAAATGTAAAGATATTTATCCACACATACACCTACCACTATTAACGCACCTATAGATACATTTCACCAATCAGTCCTTCGTCACTCGACGCACTCCTTCGACCAAAATACCATATATACATATACACACACAACACTCAATAAAACTTATTCCCACATTAATTATTCATACATTCCCCTAAATACATACACATATACACTATATATATAAGGGTACATTACTGCTCTCCTCCAATAATCCATTGGAACTATACCCTCCATACGCTTATTACACAACTATCCAAATCCAACAATACCACAGATCTCAGACAATACATATACATTAATCATATTCAAAAGTAATTTCATCTAACCTTGCAGATTTACCATATTTTAACTTTTACAACATACACACATTACCCCTCCTTGCTATACACCTCATCCACAAAATACCTATTTTTACTTGCACTATCAAACCACACACAAATTCACTATCACCTCTTCATTACTGCCATATTATTTATACCAGATTCTACGAAAGATATATACATATACCACATCCCCTATACAACATAACAAGTATTCATCAGTTACAACACACATCCCTATAACATATATATCTTAGACAAGGCTTCCAACAACATAATTTCATACTTAACCATATATCTAGCTTCCTTCCAAAAGACTTCCTATCCTGTTATCACCCATTCACCTCCTTCCCAAAACATATACATATAACATACATAATTTTTACATCCTACGATGACCTAATTTAGTATTTCTTTTTTCCATACCTTATATTAATTACAAGACTTTCTTTTGAACATATCATCATTGCATATATTTATTACATTCAAACCACGCTTTTTTTTTTTACTTTTAAACACATATACATCACCCTTCATTGCACACGCACTGTTAACATTGCTTTATTCCTACTTTAGCACAATCCACATCACTCTTTTTGCACTGCTAAACCAATGCTTCTTGCAATATACTCCCAGATTTTTTCAGTTTCAACTTGCTCACATTCAACAGATTTATTACCGAGCGCTCTTACATACTTATCCTTATTACCTTGTTCACTAACTTCTCACTGTTAATTTTACCCACTTCCTTCCGTATCACCTTCCTCTCCATCAAGCCCCCACTAACTTAATCTTTACATAGAACAACATAATGATCCCGATAATCCCATTCCTAAACCCCTCAACTGATTTAACATCCAACACATACTTCAAACATCTCCTTCTTTACCAACACAAAATCAATCTACTTCACTTCGATACCATCTCTACCTACACCAACTCTAGTATACTTATGGATACTCTTTGTGTTTAAAAATACATATATACATATACACACATACATATACATACATACATATACACATCAATCACCTTCCTACCATTATCATTTTCTCCCGACACCCCAACACACCTGTTATACCATCCCTTTTTTATCACCTATCCAACCAATTCAGGTCCCCCAACAATATCAATCTGAAGCTCCTACTCACCCCATCCAAACTCACCCCATCCAAAACATCATTCAGATTATCCCAAAATATCGTACTCATACTTCAACGTTTCCCTCAGTGCGACCATACGTCACAACCACCACATACACTTGACTTATAGAATTCTAGGACCTCACACACACAAAGCTACCTAATCTGATACCAACCCAAGTCACTCATCAAAATTGCAAACTCCTTACTACCTCTCCCTCTCATCCTTTCCACACCAGCACACCCACATTTCACACCACACCACTCATTTTCAAAGTTTCCTTTCATCTTTGTTTCAGTCACAGCGAGCAAATCAAATTTGCCCTTTCTAAATACAGCCAACCCAACTACCCCCGTCCCTTAGTCGCCTTCTATGAGAGCATACGATGTGGGCAACTTCCCACACATAGGGATATGGTTAGTAGGGATGTCTGTAGGTGTTGTCTAGAAGAGGGTGTTGTACTTTTAAGTATTGGAATATTGATATGTGGATAAATGGTGGTGAGTAATATGTTGCCTGGAGGATTGAGTGTGTAAGAATATGAACTCAAAAGAGAAAGGCGCACCTTAAAAAATATAATATAAATATAATATATATATATATATATATATATATATATATATATATATATATATATATATATATATATATATTAGAAATAAATATATATATAAAATTTCTATACTATATATATATATATATATATTATATATATTATATATATATTCTTTCTTTCTTTCTTTCTTCACCTTCCCTCTTTGCCCCAAGATTGGTTAAGGTGCTGTACAAGCATCGGAAAAGAAAAAGCAGTAGGAGAATATGACAAGTCGAAAAGCCCAGCCTTACCCCCACCCCTCTGTACCATTAATTGCAGAGAGCTTCGTTCACAGACGAACCACCCTTAGAGCTATAGGACCCGCCGACGGCCTCACTATGTAAAGTTGAAAAAAAAAAAGGGGGAGGGAAAAAACTATTTAAAAGAAGGAGAAAAAAAAAAAAAAAAAAAAAAAAAAAAAAAAAAAAAAAAAAAAAAAAAAAAAAAAAAAAAAAAAAAAAAAAAAAAAAAAAAAAAAAAAAAAAAGAAAAAAAAAAAAAAAAAAAAAAAAAAAAAAAAAAAAAAAAAAAAAAAAAAAAAAAAAAAAAAACGATGGGGAGGAAGGGGTCTATTAAAGAGATAAAAAAAGAATATTCGTGATGCAATATATATGTTTCGGGTAAATTCCTATTATATGTGTGAGTGAGCAAGCTCCTCCCTATATACATATATATATTTTTTATATACAAATATATAAAAAAAGAATTAATTTGGAATCGAAAGAATGAAAAATAATACGGATGGTGTTCTAACTGAGAATGTGACTAGATGTGGTGGCAACACTTCGAAAATCTGCCAAAACATTGGCAATAATGAAGACGTGATAGTGAATGGTGGGTTTTGATGTGCCAAAAAATAGGAGGTATTGACAAAAAGAGAGGAGGTAATTGGTTAGAAGGAAGTAAAGGAATGGTAAATCGCAGGTATTAGATTGAATTTACCGGGAAATGATGAAAACGGGAGCTGGTTGATTGATGGATTGGAAGTTGTGCAACAAAGCCTTTATGGGAGGGTATAGTGTTCCGAGCGGATTGAGGAAATCAGTAACAGTTACCCTATACAAGGGGTAAGGGAATAAGGTTAACTTGTAAGAATTAAAGGGGAATTAGTTTATTTTAAGTGTAGTAGGGCAGATATATATTGGTTGTCGAAAGAATATGGCGTCGAGGGTATTGAAGGGCCGGGAAGAATCCAAGGCCAGAGTGGAGGAGGATGGTGTGGAATCAAATCTTAACATGAAACAAATGATTGAGAAAATGACGAGAAGAATAAATTGTATTTAAGTTTTGTGGATTATGATATGATTAATAGGGAATCTCTATGGCAGTGGTCTATTGATATATGGTATAGGTGGTAAGCTTTTAATGGGAATCAAGTGCCATGAAGATAGTGAAGGTATGTAAGAATATTATGGAAGCAAATGATCGCTAAAGGAGAGGAAAGGAGGGATGTGATGCTCCTTGGTTATTCAATTGATATATGGAGTTATGAAAGAATTAGAGATGGGGTGGCATGGGATGGTTGGATTATGGAGAAAGGAAGAGAGTGGAAGGTGCCCTACCAATTATATGCGGGATGATTTGGTTTGGTGTGGCGAATCTGAGAGAGTTAAAAGGATTTGGTAGAGTATTTGGCAGGGTTGGAAAAGGATGTTGAAGGCTAGATAGAGATAGATATCATGGGTTAGATAGAAAGTAAAGAGACAAGATACAATCAAGAGAATAGGTGTGGAAGCGGTATGTTAGGTGTGAAGACACCTGGAAACAGTGTCTGAAGTTTAAATATATAAATAATAATATAGAGAATTAGAGATGAAAAGGGAAACCGTTAACAAAATCGGTGTAATTAAATCGTGGGTGGATGTAAAGGGACGAAGGTCTGAGTGCGCTAGGCTTACTATGAGTGGAATAAGATAAGTTTGAAAAATACACGAAAAACCAATAAATTACCTTAAAAAAATACCGTAATTAATGTCATAGTCAAAGGCTAAAAGTAACGGAGTAACGGGACTTCGTTACTTTTCCTTTCAAAGAAACCGGAAATAAACGAAAACGGAACTAACTTTTTTCCGAGAACGGAGTAAACCCGTTAACGGAAACTACTTTTAAGAACGATGCCCACATATATAGTGGTGGGGTGAGGTGTGGGGGGTGGTATATATATATAGGTGGGTGGGTGAGGTGGGTGGAGGTGTGGTGTGAGGAATAAAAAAATAATATATTATATATTATATATATTACTATATATATATATATATATATAATACTATATATATGTATATATATAATTTATATATATAATATATATATATATTATATATTATACTATCATATATATATATATATATCGAGTGAGGGTATATATATTACTATATAATATATATATATATATACATATATATATATATATATAATATATAATATAAATATATATAATAATAATAATATATTATATATATATATATATATGTATATATATATTATATATATATATATATATATATATTTACCGTTATATAGTATATATATATATATATATATATTATATATATAATATATTATATATATATATTATATAATAATAAAATAATAAAATATCTAATCTTATAAATAAATAAAAAATATATATAGGTAAACTTTTATATATAATGAATAAAATGTTAAATAAAATATATATATATATATATATATATATATATATTTATTATATTATATATATATATAAAGATATATGATATATATTATATATATAAATATAATAATAAATATATAGAGACATAATAAACAGAAATAAAAACATAGAAATATAGAAAATTTCTAATTTTTTTGCAACATCTATAAGTAACGAACGAAAGGAAGTATGACTCATGAAGGGACAGGGTCCAATATTGGCTCGGGCTGAAAAACAATTTTCACCCCCACCCCCTTAAAAATGGACATATAAAATTCGGAATTTTTCAGCCGATTTTGACCCTATATAAACTGTAGCTTTTTCTGCCTTCTAAACTTCGTTTTCGGGTGTTACGTAAATGTGGTCAATCTTTTAGAAATTTTTAAATTTTTAAAACCTATCGTTATTTAAATTGTCGATTTAATGCTTTAATTTTTTCCGAATGTTGTGCGAGCGGGGCGTGGCGTTTGATTCTCTATCGAATAGATTTCAATTTTGAGATTTTTTTGCTCAGCATCTAAAAATTCTCAAACCCCAAAAATGAAAAATTGCGGAAATTTCTCTACTTATGCCGAACTGGATGAATTTTCAGAGGCATTTTACGTTCGGGAGAGCACAACTAAGATAACTTGTATCATGCAGTAGTTGAATTTTAACAAATTTTTCCAAAAATATTTTTTTTGGAAATTTTTAAAAAATTTTCTTTTGAGTATGCAAAAAAGAAGTAATCTAAGTTAAAAAAGATTGCTCTCGCACTACTATACAAGTCCTAATAATATGATGGTTTGATCGGACGAGTTGGAAAGGAACATAATCAAGAATTTTCACTTTACCAAAAATTGGTTTTTTTAGAAAAACGTGAAATTTTCAACTTTCCGTACAAAAAAATTTTCAGAAAAACAATAAACATTACTAAACTGGAAATAACCGTGTAAGAATAAACACAATTTGAGCCATTGAGAGGAGTGTTTAGGAAATTTTGAAAAAAACAGTTATTTGTATCAAATCGAATCTAATACAATTTAAATTCTGGATTAAGAAAATATTTTATAAACTCAAAAATTAAGTTAACTGTAACCGGGAGTAGGGGAAATTTTAACCGGTAACGGCTAAATTACAACATAGAATAACATACAAAAAAGTTAAAAATAGTCCGTATGCATTCTTTTCCTCTCGAAATTTACTGAAAGCCGTCTAAAAGTTAAAGAAAAATTCGTAGTTAATTATACGGATTACGCTTAACCGTAATGCCCACCTTTGTATATATATATATAATATATATATATAAATATAATATATATATATACCTATATATATATATATATATATATAATAATAAATATAATATAATATATATATAAAAATATATATATACATATAAAATTATAAATAATAATATATATAGAGTTCATACATACAAATTAGCACACTGCGCGGTATGATCCATAAAACTGAAAATCCGATTGCTCAGGATTTGAACCAATATTGCTGATGATTTCAATTATTTCATGCCGTTTTGAGCTTTGAATAAAATTGGTGAGTCGAGACGAACATAAAATTTCTGAGAATAACCACTGCTTAACCAGCAAAGCACGTATACATTATTCTCCTTTTATAGAGTGTGGCGTGACAATCAGAATATAAAAATAAATCAAAAAGAAAAATATATATAGATAGAGAAAACAATAACAACAGAGCAGAACAAAAAAAATATATTATACAAAAAACAATCCCCAACCTTTTTATATTTTTTTAATTTATTTAATAATATAATATATATAATAATATATATATATAAAAAATAATATATATACTATATAGTATTATATATATAATATATAATTAAGGTGAAAAATTACGTAGGGATACTATAGATAATAGCATGCAGTGCTTAGAGTGTATGCTCTGTCTATGGTGCAAACCCCGCATATCACTTCTATAATAATTGGTGGCCCTACTTCATACTTACACTCATGTACATTACTTTGGGAAAGTCTATTGTTTGGTGCCTCTTTTCTCTCCGCGAGGAAAAGGATGCCAAAGAACGAGGGTATGGATTGGTGCCTGGCGTCCACATAGACGCCACCGAATCATGCCCTAGAGTCTCGAAGCAACCCTCATAGTGAGAGGATGCCCTACGTAAATTGTTAGAGTTAACAAAAGGCCGGCAGGTCTATTTAGGATAGGGAATTAGTGCATTATCTTATTAGTTAGTCTGTGAAATTCATAATAGTGCTAACGTTGATATATGCCCATCCATTATTCATCCATTGTTTAATGAAAATCATCTTTGTATTGTTTATCTAACTATCATAATAAACCAACTACGAGGAAAGTGCTCTAATTACCCCCATGCTATGACTGTCGAAGTGATTTCGGCCTAGACGTCATTATTTGGCTGAAACCCCGGAAGCGACAGGGGGCTAAACCCCCTAATTGGAGTCAGATACATTAATTATTTGAAAAAAAAAAAAAAAAAAAACACACAAGTGCTTGCGGCGCGTGCGGTCAGTAGTGCTTAAAATATTGGTAGTTAGATAAAGTGAATAAATTATTTGAGTCAAAGTAATAACGTGAAGAATAAAGTTCTTATTAACATCATTAAAATAAGAGAATAAAGTCAGATATTATATACAGAAAGCGAAAATATCAAACCACAAGCCTCTACGATTTAGGCCTAAATCAACGCCTAAACAGTGACTCAAAAGCAGTTCCCTAACAACAAGAACATAGTAAAAGGCACGTTAAAAAGTTTAAGCCTCAAAACTAGGCGAAGAACACTCAAAAGCAGGGAGAGGAAACTCGATTCCCCCGAATATATCAACACCCGCATGGTCTGATCGCAGCTATACAAAACAAGAGATATAAAATCGCCCAGACCATATCTTCCCGCAAACACAAAGCAAGTTTGTACATTCAATCACACATACTTCCAAATTTTCTTGAAAATGATGTACAATTTGGGCTGAGAGCCGGTAATCAATCTTTTTAATCTTTATTAAAATTAAAAAAGTGACAGAAGGAAATAAAGATATAAAATAAGACGCACAGAGCTCCCTAATCGTATTAGCACGATCAAATCCCAAATCAAAAATAACACTATGAGAATTGTGAAAACAATCAAAAACCTACTCCCTGTCAGAGAATATATAAACAAACCTACCTGATCGTCACACAAATAAAAATTACGGCGAAAGCGAAGCTCCCAAGCCAATTCCTTTTCTCGGTTGAGGTGAGACCTAGAAGTAAAACGCGCAAAAATCTCACATAATAAGAGCAACCTATTTTGGTTGAAAAATATTTTTTCTTAAAAGTCTGCCTTCCAAACGGTATGATGAAACATCTCCACCATAACCTCAATATACACACCCTCGCCTACTCTGGTAGATATGCTCTCGAGATTAGAAAATTAACAGAAAACAAAGAGCCTATATATCTATGAGAGAGACCCACTGCTACCCGAGAACTTACACTCCCCCTCTTCTTCCCCTCCACAGTGGGGTAATTACTTTAAAAATTCAACGTAGAACAACAAAGGTGAAAAAAAAAACAAAAAAAAAAAAAACAAAATATACCAAACTATAGTGTTTGTTTTTATTTAGTGAAATGCAGGAAAAATTTTAATACTACTGATAAACTAATAATAATAATAATAATAAAATAATAATAATAATAATAATAATAATAATAATTATTAGTAATTCATGAGGCAAGAAACATAACAAATAAATATAGTCTTTGGAAGAACAGAACAAATCGATAGTGCATAAAATTTGGAAAATTTCAAATTACAACAAGAGAAAGAACATTGTGATTCCAATGCAGGAATAAATTGTGATATTGTGTAAAGGACACCCGTAAATCTCTCTGTGAATGGCATAGCATGCGCCATCTTGCTTTAAAAATAACAACTAAAATTTCGATAAAAATGATCAAGTTAAAAACATTACGAATCATACAAATGTTATATCAAAATATAAAGCCAAAAACGGCAAAAATGTAAATTACAGGTTTCCAAAAATTGGTAAGGTGTTTTATCTTATATTTCTATTGTCTATTGTTGCATGAAAATTATACATTTATTTATTATGTGAAAATTATTATAGGATATTCCTGAAAGGATTTTCTTGTAGCTAAAAATTTCAAATAACCAATGACTCCCACCGTTGAGTTGCCATCGATCGCTAGATAAAATAAATATGCAAAACACCCAAAATATTATTTAATACAGATCAAAATAAGTAAACAATAAATTTAAAATGAAAATTACTTCAATTCAATTCATAATTCAATTAATTTAAAGACATGTTGCTAAGCATAATATCAAAAGAAAGTTTAAAAAGAAAATTTTTTTATTTATATATATGATGACGGAAGAGTGTCGGTGGGAATTTCCATGGAGGCCGCTCGACCGACAAAGGCTGACGAGTCGTATGTTGGAAAAGTCGGTCTGTAACAAAATTTTAAGCCGATATTTCTTACGTTATGATATACGAAGTAAACAGGCTGTTTTCGAACAAAGTAGAGGAAAATTGCGGAGACAAGGACACTGAAATTCCAAAGTCATGAAATGGAAGGACGGAGTTGCCATTGTTTCCCAAAAAATTTGAGTCTCCTTTTTTCGTGAATGTCTTGTCCGCCTTTCAATAAATCTCAATCCATCATGAGAGTCTTAAAAATTCATTAAAAATAAAAGAATAAATTACCATCAAATATAACTATTATGTTGAAGGAT
>JABUQX010137612.1:0-2500 GCA_015478945.1 Trachelipus rathkii | reverse complement strand
GTAAGCCAGAGTGCAGTTAAAGAAATAAATGACTTGTTTGAATTATTTAGCTCTCTATATATCTGTAGTAAATGATATCTGATCAACCTCCTTAGAGAACTTCTCGAATACTGCTGATCATAATTTCTATATGAAGTTGGTAACATCTTCTCTACAAAATATTTTCCACTAGGAATAAGATATTTTGGTTGAGGTGACTTAATAAGTTCTAGTCCCTATATTAGACGACTGTGAATGGCTGGTTCTCATTGCGATAAAATTCATTATTTTTTGTGATTTGGGGTCATTGATATGCCAAAACTTTTGGAGAAACTCCTCAAAACTCACTTATCTCACAACTTGGATCTATTGCTCTTTTTGTGGTTTCCCCCTGTTCTAAGAAATAAGACTCTTCCTTTTACTATTAAAATTTTGGACTTCCAGATATTCTCTTCGGTGATGATTTTCCATGTTCATGAAGTGTCGTTGTACTAAATGTAATAAGATTTTTTGTTGAAAATTATGTAAAATATATTTTTACATTTTATTTATGATTAAACGAAGGTTCATAAATTCGGGTTCCGACCGGAATTCAAATGGAATTTTGTGATTCCGGCTGTTTCCGGTTCCGGCGGAACTGAAATTTCAGTTCCGGTACACTAATATACTGCTATATATATATATATATATATATACTATATATACTATATATATATATATATATATATATATAACATATATATATATATATATATATATATATATATATATATATATATATATATATACTATATATACATATATACATATTATATTCAGTATATACCCGTGCATAAATACACAATTATACAAATACATATATACATATACACTTAAGATATACACAAGTCTTCGTATATGCATGATGTTGTTTCATGATTACCGAATAACAAACAGGTGGCCTCTTCTTGTAGACAGCTTGCTTGTAGACTGAAGTTGATAACTGATGTGAATTATTTATGTAATGGTAGTCATTAGGAACTATATATTGCTCTTCTTCTTTGTATGAGAGAGAGAGGAGAGAGAGAGAGAGGAGAGAGAGAGAGAGAGAGAGAGAGAGAGAGAGAGAGAGAGAGAGAGTTTCTCAGTTGAATGAATAGATTATTTATAATTCTTTACATTATCATGCACTATACATTACCTATTTATATATATATATATATATATATATATATATATATATATATATATATATATATATATATATATATATATATATATATATATATATATATATATATATATAAATACTATCTCTTCTTATATATATATATATATATATATATATATATATATATATATATATATATTAGGGATGGCCAAAAAATATCGATATATCGAAATATCGATATTTTTGGCTCGATATATCGATATTTTGGGCGATATTTTCTTAGGCGATATATCGATATTCGATATTTTTTCTTAATATCGAAATCCGATATTCTTTTCAAAAAATTTTTTGTTAAAGGCCGGAAAAAAATAAAATCTTATCCCCCTCTCCCGACACCCTGAAGTGATGAAACTCTTTTTTCCCCATTTCGTTCTTCGTTCGATCTGTGTCGTATATAAAACCTAAACCAGATTTTTCGTCTTTTCGGGAAATGGCACATGCCACATAGTCAAATTGTTTTCTGAGTATTCACTAATCACTTATTCAGTGATCAAGTGGATAATGCGACCCAATAAAATTTTGGAATGATAGTAAAAATGCTTTCCCTGCTATGTTTATGTTAGCAATGAAATATCTTACTGTAAATGCGACGTCAGTCTCGTCAGAACGAACAGTATCATTATTAAACAATATTTGCTCAAATGAAAGGAATAGATTGACTTCCGAGCATATCAATCAGTTAGTCTTTTTAGGTGCATTAGATAATAAGTATTGGGCTTTGTAATAATAATAATAATAATAATAATAATAATAATAATAATAATAATAATAATAATAATAATAATAATAATAATAATAATAATAATAATAATAATAATAATATAACTAATAATAATAAAAAAAATAATAAATATATATATATATATAAATATATATATATATATATATATATATATATATATATATATATATATATATATATATATATATATATATATATATATATATACTATATATTTATATATAACTATATATATATATGTATATAACTATATATACCTTATATATATATATATATATATAGCTATTTATAAGTGGTTGACTCCAGGAGCGAAAATCAATAATTAATGTATCGTTATTTTAATAATTTTAGGGTAAATACATTAAATTTTTGGGTAACCTAACCTAACCTAACCTAACCAAACTTAACCTAAATTAACCTAACCTATTATTAGCAGGTCAATACCCATATAAATGTCCATATATATATATATATATATATATATATACTATATATATATATATATATATATATATACTATATATATATATATATATATATATATATATATATATATATATATATAATTA
>JABUQX010137611.1:22500-24335 GCA_015478945.1 Trachelipus rathkii | reverse complement strand
ATATATATATAGTTATATATATGTTATTAAAAGTATATATATATATATATAATATATATATATATATATTATATATATTATATATTATATGTTAAGCATACAGTAAGAGCAGCATGCGAGGCAGTGTGGCAGCAGCAGCTATGCTGGGCTAAGGTTGTTGCTACATGGTTGCGCAGCAAGAGCAGCACAACAGCATGGCGCATGCATGGCATATGCGTAGCAAGGCATGGTGGCGGCGGCAGCAGCGAAAGATGCAAGCATGGCAAGTGCATAATATATGAAAAAAATCTGTGTAAATAATCAAATCTCTTTATCCTAACCCAGACTTAAAAAGTCGTCAGGTACGCGATTCCATTCCGAAGGATCGTCGTTGCCGCCGTAGGACTTTCCCAACTAGATTGATCGTTCCAAACCCAAATTAGGTACCCCAAATAAACTTTATCACAACCCACACCGGTCACAAGCCTGCACAGTACGACCGTTATCTAATAGACGGATCGTCGCTGCCGATCCAGACTCCAACCTGTGATGGATTAATTATCATTACCGTTAACGTAGACCAAAGCTAGATAATTAAAAGCGCATCACTGTAGTATAAATTCTATTGAAAAAATATTTTGCAGAAACAGTATACTTGGAGCAAATAACAATGAAACTACAAAATAAAAATAAAAATTTCCTATTTTCGTAATTTCAATTCTTTTCTTACACTTTTCCCAAACTCATTCATTTATTATGAAACAAAATTTGTTGCAAGAATGCTAAAACTATGTAATCATTTCAAAAAAGTTAAAATAAATTTTTTAAATAGGAAACAAAAATTATGTGGGACTTCACTTCCTTTAGATGTTAAAAATTAAGGACGTTTAGTATATTTATATATATAGATATTTTAATTTGAAACGGTCAAATATTGCCCAAAAGGAGACGCTGTCAAAACATCGGTTCATTCTAAAATGGGTTTCCTCGAGATTCAAACCTCAAAATATCGATGTGTCATCGATTTCAGTCAAATAGAATATTGCTTAGCCGTATATATATATATATATATATATATATATATAAAGTTATATAGGAAAGAGAAATATATATATATATATATATATAGAAAGGCGTTGGGAGCAGCATAGCGTGTTATAGCGCATATATATTTATAAGGCGCGCTGGCGCTGGCAAGCAGCATATGGCGCGTATTGCAGAAAAGAGCGTTGGCGTTGAAAGCAGCAGCAGTGCGGTGTTACATATGTTGTTATATATATATATATGTTATTATTATATATATATATATTATCTTTTAAATGATATATTAGTTATATAAAGAAAGATATAGCAGTTAAGATCATTACTACTCTTTCTATATATATATATATATATATATATATATATATATATATATATATATATATATATATATATTTTTAAATATATATTATATATATATATATATATATATATATATATATATATATATATATATATATATATATATATATATATATATATATATATATATATATATATATATTCTTTATATTAAATATAAAACTCATTTTAATATCAAAAAAATTCTAAATGGATCGTTTTGTGACCAAAACTCCTGGGCCTAGTAGGAGCAGGAGCGTCTCTACTATCAGGACCAGCACACCTGTGGTACCAGTTAGTCCAGTCAGTAACGTAATTTAAAATAAAGTTTTTTTGGAAGGATATATACCTTGTAATTTTGAAACCTTTTTGTGAAGTCGCGCAGTTGCGCACTTAATTCGCGCATTAGTCGAGAGTCTGAAAAGTCGCGCAGTTGCGCTATCGCATTACCTTTATCTCAAGTCGCGCAGTTG
>JABUQX010137611.1:0-17500 GCA_015478945.1 Trachelipus rathkii | reverse complement strand
TTCACAAACAATAAACAAACATCCACCATCATATACAAACAATACATTCGTCCGACTCTAAACTATGTCTCTCCAACTTGGCACTCATTACTGACTAAAAACAACATAAAGAAACTTCAAACAGCACAAAACAAAGCACTACGAATCACAACAGGATGTACATCAACTACACCACAGCAACAACACCTACACGAAGAAACCAAAATTCTACCTATAGACATACACCCGGACATGATAGGTACACAATTCTCTGCCAAAAGCCAAACATTCCAATATCCATGCTACATAGCCCTCTCCAACTACACCCACCACAGACTCAAACAACCTCCTTCTTCACCAGCTCTATGCTATAAACAAACTCTGAACAACATTCTACTGCCACCAAACAACACATCATACATCAAACAAATCCACACGGCTCTAACAGAAAACTACCTAAGAAGCAGACCACCAAGCAAAGTTTTAACAAACATCCACCAGAAATAGCACCAAAATTCAACTCCCTACCAAGAACTAGCTAGTCATTCTTGGCCATATTAAGATGGGTCCACCACCCAAACTTTCAATATAACAATCACAGATTCAACCTCAACAACACCACTACAAATATCTGTCCAAACTGTAGCAAGGTCCAAGAAAACACATCCCATTTTCTAGTCTCCTGTCTATATAACTCTCAACCCAGACCAATCTGGAACATTTCAACACTGGAAGATCTCTGGAGGAGGCCACTTTTACGGCGGCGGATATTTTGACGCCGTATGGGCCTCCCCGATAAAGTTGTGGTCAGTGAGAAAGTAAAAAGTAAGTATATATATATACTATATACAGGAGCATATATATATATATATTATATATACATATAAGATATATATATATATTATGTTATTATATATATGTATTACATTATATATATATATATATATATATATTGCTAGCGTTAGGTTACAAGTATATATATACTATGGGCTGGTTATTAGTTATAAGGTTATTATTATAAGGTTATTATTATTATTATTTTCATATATATATATAGAGGCATTTCCATATATATATATATATACATATATTATAAAAATATGTTGTTGTTGTTATAAAGATAGTTATTACATATATATGTTGCTATGATACATATATATATATATCAGTATATACTTTTATATATATATATATATATATATATAAAGATAAGAAGAAGATAGCACAGTTAATATTAAGTTGGTTGTTGAGCAAGATATATATGTTACATATATATATTACATATATATATAATCATATATTACTAAGATTTGTGTTAATATACATATATATAGCATATATATAATATGTTATATGCTATATTAGTTGTTGGTTGGTTGCCTATTAAGGCTATGCATAGCAGCAAAGAGGTATATGTTATATATACACATATGGTATATGTTGTTGAGTGATATATACATATCATATATAAGTTATATATATAAAGTTAAGTTGATATACAGCAGCAATAGTATATATATATATACATAAAATATATATATTAATATATTATATAAAGTTATTATTATTATATATATATATATATATATATATATATTATGTATGTTGTTATGCTATATCTATATATAAAGTATCATTACAGATATATATATATATATATATATATATATATATATATATATATATATATATATATATATATATATACAATTAATAATTACTTATAACTAAATAAAAATTGGTACATGATAATTGCTGCTTCAATATCAGTCTTTTTTGCTCGTATTAACTTTAATAAATGTATGTTTGTAGGGTGGAAACTAAACTCTCAGTCCCCCAAAACTCCAGCTCCCTAAAATTTTCATGAAGCTTAGATAGGAGAAAATTATTCAGATACAGCTGAATAATTGTAACATTTCCACACAATTTTGAATCAATATTTTAAGACTTTCACCCGAAACGCTCACTACGACAGTTACGACAGTTCATAAATCAAAAATGGCTAATTAAACTGTTGTCTTTTTCATATTATATGTTTAAATCTTATAAAACACCATTCTCTCTCTCTCTCTCTCTCTCTCTCTCTCTCTCTCTCTCTCTCTCTCTCTCTCTCTCTCTCTCTCTCTCTCTCTCTCTCTCTCTCTCTCTCTTTCTCTCTCTCTCTCTCTCTCTCTCTCTCTCTCTCTCTCTCTCTCTCTCTCTCTCTCTCTCTCTCTCTCTCTCTCTTCTCTTCTCTTTTAGAAACATCATTCATGCCTGACAATTTCTTACTTTTTACATCTTAAAAGTACCACAGTTTTTTAAATTTGTCGAAAATAATAAAGATACATTTAGCAAATTTTGAAGTTTATTTATAATTATGCCTTTATTATATTCATTTCAATTTAGATTTGAAACCAACTTTCCTACCGACCTTGTGGCTTCCAGAATTTTAAAAGCAATTTATTTTATTATTAAATTTAAACATTAAGTGAAAGCAATGAGGTAACAATATTGCAATATTATTATAAATGGTATTAAGACGATGGATTAAATATCTCTCTCATTCGTCAACAGCATCGGCGCGAATCACTGAGGAAACACCTTACATACTTTTCTGTAATACCCCTTTAATAAAATGAAATGTTTCTATAATGATATTGTTATGGAAATATAGAAAAAAAGGAAAGACATGGTGAAAACGTGGTCGTAGTCAGAATGAGGTCCATGAAACATTAAAAGCCTGATACATACGAAGGTTTTTGTCTTCATAGGGGGGGATCGAATGGTAAAACTATGGTTAGTCTATCTTGAATGAAACAAGCTTTGGTTTGAATCCCTGCGGAGAATCTCTCTCTCTCTCTCTCTCTCTCTATATATATATATATATATATATATATATATATATATATATATTATTAATAATATATATAGATATAATATATAATATATATATTATATATTATATGATCATATTATATATATATATATATTAGATATTAAATATATATATAATATTAATATTATATATATATATTATGATATAATATTTTATATATATATTATATAATATATATATATAATATATATATATTATATCAATAGGTAATAGTTCCGGGCTTACAAAAGGATTCTATAAATATATTATATATATAATATAATAGTATATTATATATATATATAATTATATATATATATATATATGTATATTATATATATATATAATATATATATACTATATATATATATAATATATATATATATATATATTTTAATCATCGATGTTTTGATATATGCAATGAGCAACGTTTGCACACTTGCTAATCAAACAATTGCCAAATTAATGATATTTTTTATTAATCAACATTATTCGTTGTTTTACATATATTACTTTCTTTTTACGTTCGCAAAAATCAGTAAGGTTATGATAAGTTTGCTAAGTAGACAAAGATTTACTGTGTATACTTAACTGACAAACAACATATCATAACCTAAAGTTAATGGGTCCTAAATTTAAAAAAAAAAGCATAAAAACAAAAAAATTCGGATTAGATCAATGAAATTTATATATGAGAGAGTTTGGAAATAATGCTTTTTAATATCTCTTGCATGGGATGAAAGATATAAAAAAAAACGATTATTGTAAACAAATATAAATTTCGTCAGAATCCGCTATACTGATATATATATAAATATATAATATATAATATAATAATATATATATATAGAATATATAGATATATATATATTATATATATAATAATATAGTATAGTATATAAACCTAATACGAGTTGTTTTTATGGGATGTTGTGTTAGAGGTGTGTGTGGTTGAAATGTGTGTGTGTGAATAGTTGATGTGATGTGTTGTTTGTGTTGTGTGTGTGTATGTAGGGTTACCAAACACGTATTATTGTAAAATTTAAGAGCAATTTATGTCATGAGATTAATACTTATTTTGTTCAAATAGTTTTTGTCATCAAATTGCAATTTCCCAATTTTCCACCATTAAATACTTGATTGAGTTAGTCTCCAAATTGTAAAATGAAGTATATTAATAATAACAGAAAAATAGATAAACAAGTAAATAGTTATCTAATTGAGTTATAATTCAAATTTTTAGAACAGCGGAAAACTACATACATAAATGTTATTGCCAAAATATATAATTTTCCATACTATAATATATATAAATAAAAAAAGATATATAATATATATATTATATATATATATATATATATATATATATATATATATATATATATATATCATTATTTTTATACTATAAATGATATATATGATTATATTATATAATTATAATATGGGAAAGAGTGGATTTCATTAACAGTAAAATCTCTTTATCTTGTTATCTCAATATTCTCAAAATACTACAAATACTCAGGAAAAGAATAATCATTGCTGGAAATGCTGTTCCAATTTTAGTGCGAAAATGCTATAAAAAAAAAAAAAAAAAAAAAAAAAAAAAAAAAAATCCAAAAACTACAAATTTTAAATTGCTTTTTTTTTTTTTGCTGGAGAAATACCCATTTGATATTACCGCACGTGCAAGAGTCGGGTCTCTCGCCTCCGGGAACTACCCGGCGTATTGACTAACCCCCCCCCGGTGAAGGTCTACCAGGAAACCCCCCTCTTTGGATACTTTGGGCGCCGGGTCCTCCGCCCCTCCCTACGGGGTATGGAAAACGTTCCCCCCCCTGTGTTCCCCGTCTGCTCGAGCCCCTACATTGCGATGTAATACCTTTACAAATAATATATATATTATATATAAGATATAATATATTATATATATATATATATAACTATTAAAAAAATATATAATAAATATAATAATTTAAGATTAAAATATCTTATATATCCCTGCTCCTAAAAAAATAAAAATAGCCATATTTATTATATTATTTATTTTATTATATTCTTTTATTTTTTAACTAAATTTTACAAGGATTCCAAAAATGTATTCCTTTCGCTGTAGCTATTGTAGTTTTTGAAATATGATTTTTTTTTTTTTTTTTTTTTTTTTTTTTTTTTTTTTTTTTTTTATAAATAAAAATAAAGATTATAATATATATATATTTATATTATATATAATTTTTTTTTTTTTTTTTTTTTTTTTTTTTTTACATTTTCCGCACTACAATTGGACCAGCGTCCAACAGTATTCCTGTTTCCTGTAGCTATTGTATGTTCTTTGAGAATCTGATGACAAAAATTTATATTTTGACTGTTAATGAAAATACATATAAGATCCCATATATAGTATACTATATATATATATATATATATATATATATATATATATATATATAATATAGTATATATAATAATATAAATAATATATTATATATATAATATGTAAATTATATATATATATATATATATATACTATTAAAATATATATATTATTATATATATATAAAATATATATTAATTTAATATAATTATATAATATAATGATATATGTTTAGCATATATTTAGTATATATATATATAATATATATATATATATATAAATATATATAATATATAAATATATTATAATAATATTAAATATACATATATATATATATATACATAATATTATACAATATATATATATATTAATATATATATAATATTATAATTATATTTAACTTTATATTTAATATTATATATAATATAATATATATATATAGTATATATATATATATATTTAATATAATATATAGAATATTATATTATATATATATATATATAATATATATATAATATATATATATAATATAAGTAATAATATATATATATATATATACTATTATAATATATATTATATATATATATATTATATATATATATGTGAATATAGTGTGAGAGTAGTTCTATAATATATATTATATATAATATAATTAATATATAATATTATAATATATATTATATATATAATATTATATATATATATATATATAATATATATATATATTAAGTGAATTAGAGATATAAAAAAAAATAACGTAGTATAAAAAGCACAAGTTACCAAAGAAAACTACTAGAACTACAGAACACCGACTAACAAAGACTTTACAGGCCACTCAAGGCTAGTCTGTTAGTATTTTTGTTTATTAATGTTGATGTGTCTGTCTTACGTATTAAAAACAAACCATGTAATGTATTTAGTAAAATAACGTATATCTAATATTTACTATAATCTAGAACATTGAGTTGTCTCATATACAGCAAAGATCGCCTTCTAAGCAACAAACATATAAGTAGGTTAAGTATTATTGTTTATTATTTCAGCTTGTAGTGCTTGGATGTGTCCTCTCTCAATTGATCCAGATGAGTTTTCCAGAACTTCAGCTAAACTACTCGATGACAGTTGAAATCACTCGTGTAGCGATTCAAAACTATAAATAAGTGAGCAGAGTAATTACCTGTCTTATATACAAGTTATCATTACAGTTATTGCTGTCAACAGAACATGTTCCTAATCACAAGGTGACACATTGAAGATTGTAATAATTATTTTTATGAATCCCTAGCGAAAGAACTCATTCAGCCACATGCAGCGAGCCAATTTAAAACTATAAACAGCACTTTACACAAAAAGATACCTTTACTCTTATAGAACACTAATCATTTTACACGATTTATGTACTGTAATATATTTTTCTAAATGATTTCAATTTTTTTTTTTAGATTTATACTTACCATATTCAGACTACAATTCTTGTATTTGGAGACTTTAACAAAAATTCTGAAGTTGAATTTACGTCTCATCTACCAAATCATTTAAATGTTTATTAACTTTTCTGATGAATCGATGTAGCGCTGTTCACGGTACCTTTTATAATTATAAGAGGCTAAATTTCTCAATTACATTCGTAAGTCGCATATAATTTCTTATGTAGATTTTTGAAATCCGCTCACCATGTACTAAGTAAGTAAAGTAGTCCCATTACTTCGGTTACATCATTCACACTAATTATTCTGATAGATATTTCCGTGTAATCGATATGCTCAAATTTATTTAATATTTTGGAAAACTCTATTACTTTCCTACTCAAAGTCTCTCATGTGGCTCAAAGATAATGATTATATTCACGTAGTCGTCCACTCGTATAAATCTTAACCTCTCATTTTTCAGTAGAGGGAAATTAATATATGTCCTTCACTCACATTTTAAAAATTATTCTTTCATTTATTTGCTATGTCATTTTTTGAATATAATATGACTCAAATGCATCTGCGTTTTAAATGAGAGTCTAACTAATGTTTTTTTATAAAGAGGAAGTATTATATTTTTCGAATTTCTGGCAATAAATCCTAGAGCATTATTTGCTTTTTTAACAGCTTCAACACATTGTTTCGCTAAACTGTAAATCTCTATATTAGATAATTACATCCTAAATTCCTCTTCCTCATTGCAACTTTTAGAGTATATGTTATATCTATTGTTAGTAATCATACTTCATGGCCCTACTACCCTAAATGATTAAATCTTACATATATTTATCGTATTATAATTTCATTCTCCATGTTTGACCAATGTACAATTTTTTTATCTTTGGTTTAATAGAATTATAATCTCTTCACATTTATGCGATTTCCATATTATCGAACCTACACCAAATTTACGAGCATCTGCCTTGCAATTTTGCCGATTTATCGAGTGATATTATACATTACTCTAATTAATAAACAGTTATTGATCATCCAGGTCAAATATATTGGTACTACCACTAGTAAATTCGTTCCATCTGGCATTTACACCTAACTTATTAATACAGACTTTCTGTTAAGTGTTTACGACGAAAGCCAATTATTAAAATTCCAATTTAAAAAGTCTCCTCTATTAATACCATAGAGTCTATAGCTTTTCAATATCGATTTGATGAAGACAGTACAATATGCCTTTTAATGTACTAAGAAAATACATCGTAAGGATTATAATTACTATACATCTAGTAATAAACCAATAATAAAAATATCCTAGAAATTTGTTATAAGCATTATCATTCTTAACTAAACCTTGTGGTTTTCTTGAGCAATCCTATTAGATCTTCAAAGTGCAATCTAATCATATAAGTTACTATTGCTTCAAAATTAACCCTCAACTTAATAGGAAGTCAAGCTAATGTCGTAGATTTCAGCTAAAACGCCTTATCATATCTCCTTTTTTAGTAATTATGGGTAATATATTTAGCAATTTAAATATGAGAACTATTCCTTGGTGTAGGGGTTGTGGGTTCGTGCCCTTTGTTTCTTCGCATTGGTTAGTACGTCTTCACCAATTCATGTTGATTTTATTTAATTAATAGTTTTATTCAATCTGAAGCATACTATCCTCTTCTAGAATTCAAATGTAATCTAAAATGTGTCTGCATAACAAATCCCTTATGTCTTTCCATGCTAGGCAGGCTATCGAAAAATTAGAAAAATCTTACGAAGAATTAAAAATTATATAAATGTTTTTTTTAACCAATACGATTTATAATACCTTTTGATGTTGTAATTTCTCCCCTTTACTATTTGCATCAAGCTCGATCATAAGAATTGCAAAACTTTACTTAGGATTATTTTACATCACGCAGCATATTTTAATTTCATAGTATTGATTTATAATATTTAATTAATCTTTTCAGCTTCGCGACAAGCTATGTAACTATTATTATTATCCACTGAAGGAGAAGACTGTCCATAGTTTATAAGCTCTATTTCTTTTACTTAAAGAATCTCTAAATTTCATTGTTTCACCATCTTGGCTTTCGAATTTGGTAAAGTTCGTTTTATTTTTTATATGTGAAACAAATAAATCTTTTTCTTTGTCTTTAAATGTTTTGTTTAGAAAGTATTCCATAATACATTTGCATTTCCTGTAATATCTCATCCAGTCATTAGAACATAATAAACTAGTCTTTATAAGCACTTAAAAATGTCATATACGTTCTTAAAAATTCTAGTTATACTGTATTAATAGCATACTTCCTATAGATATTGATGTATGCTAATTGCTTTCAATATTAATGTAAATTTAATCATGATAATTTCACTTTTACCAATAATTGTGAGTTCTCGATAAATCTCAAAAACTGGTACCAAGTTCAATGACTCACTATTAATAAGTCTAAAATATTGAGTTTCCCTCGTAGGCGCATATCAATTTAATTTCTTTTATTTCATAAATAGGTACACATAAATTATTCTCTAAGTAATTTAGCAATCGATTTTTCCTTTCCAGATCTGCAATCTCATCGTAAATTCTTATCTCTCTCACTTGTCGAGTTAAATCTCCTACCAATTTATTGTGAACTTTGCTTTTCTTGATATCGTGTTAAGACAAGATTGTCTTATATACTAAATTGCATCTATACTGATTGCGAGACTCGAGACGATATAATAATTATTAGTTCATATACATATTCGATGTTTCCTATTTCACCAAGCAAGTATATCAATTTCTTAATTTAAATTAACCATTCAAATCCTAATTATTAGATAATATAATTTTAATGAAATCATATACCCAACCACCTTTCCTGGCTAAATATTTTACAGTTATCAGGTTTAAGTATTATATTAGCCATATTATTTTAGAAATTCCTAAACCAATCTACAGATCTTTAAAGGTGCACTAGCTTCTATTAATTTGAAATAATTATATTTTTAGTAATTTTTTCATATTTATAAACATATACCTTTAATTTCTATTTTATATTTTTTCCGTAGTAAACTTCTTGTACGTTAATAAAGAACCTCGATCATTTTTCATTTCAATCCATATCGAGCGACTTGACATCCCGAAAATCTGTTTCTTAAGCAATTGCTCTTGTGTATTTTCCTAACTCTGTGTCCAAGAGTCGACCAATCTTGCATCACCAATGTATCAAATGAACCCCATCCCTTGCAAATAAACAATTTTGTTCAGTAAAACTTCCCCAAAAGTTAGCAAAAGAGACGTTTCATCCTTGCAAATTTAAAAGAAGAGTAAGAAGAAGAAGAAGAAGAAAGAAGAAGAGAAGAAGAAGATACAGAACACAGAACTACAGAACACCGAACTAGCAAAAACTTTACAGTCCACTCAAGCTAGTCTGAGGAAGAATGATCACCGGCTTAGATAACTGGTTATTAATTAACCCTCTAAACGTGCAACCCATAAACTCTTATTTACAAAACTGATATTAAAGTGTGATTCGATGATTCACCGCTTTTAGAATGTTAAGAAATAACCCTGCTTATGTGGGCCATCAATACTGTCTTGATAACAAATTAAGACCTATAGAGTAGATCGATTACGGTCACCGGCTTAGACGTTTAGAAAAACCCAGCTACTATCTTTCCTTCAAAATTGACTTAATACAAAATAAATGATACTCTACTCGAATATGTCACCTGCTTAGACCCCATGTCCATGGGTGCTCTAAGCGTGAATTCTCAAATCTTCTTATTACAATATTAATGATGTTAGTTAGTATCATAGCGACCACCGACTCTAGACGCTTATTAACAGCGAATACATTTCGCTAATTGACCTCTTAAGTGTAAATCTCAAATTTAAAACTTTACAATATAATTGTACGGCGCCCAAATTCTTTTAAGATTTACTTTTAACATTTACCAAATTATCTCAATAGTTCGTTTGATAAAATTATTAAATTATATCTTTTAATTAAAGTAAGATTCTGTATGATTGAAGTCACAGACCAATTTTCCTATAATACTGTTTATCTTAAAACTTTTCTTGTAATAAAATCTGAATGTGCGACTGTCACCTATTCATAGAGAGACTATTTCCAACTTTCTCAATTACATCCGTTAAGAGAAGAAGAAGAAGACAGAAGAAGAAAGAAGAAAAGAAGAAGAAGTACAGAAAAAGAAGAAGAAGAAGAAGAGAAGAAGAAGAAGAAAAAGAAGAAGAAGAAGAAGAAGAAGAAGAAGAAGAAGAAGAAGAAGAAGAAGAAGAAGAAGAAGAAGAAGAAGAAGAAGAAGAAGAAGAAGAAGAATTTTTCTTACAACAACAACAGCCCTGATGAACAAGAGATGTGACAAATCTAAAAGCAATCATATTGTTGGTCTTAGTCTTAAATAACCAGGAATTGATGAAAAGCCTTCTTTGGGTTTCTTTTAATCTTAAATCGGATTGATTCTGGCAAAATTGAAATTAAGAGCATGAATAGATTTCAATAGAATTTACAGCAATAAGAAACCTACTTTAAAATTTTAAATTTAAAAACAAAAATATTTACGAATAAGAAAATAATAAATATTTTTTGGAAATTTTTTTTATTAAACAATGTACAAGAATTTTTGTAATTATATATTGGAATCATTTAATTTTATGGAACTTTATTTAGAACTTTATAATTTTCTGCGAGTGGAAAGTATTACCAAAATATAAATTTTTATCTAATATTGTTCATGGAGTACCAAGATATGCAACACAGCAACCGTAGTCATTACGATGGTCTATTACATGATTGCTCAACCCCTGGAAATATTACTTCCTTTTCTCCACACAACACTAGCCACACAAACAGATAATATATATATATATATATTATATATAATTATTTTAAGTTCATGTATTGAAAGGTCTTAATTTCGATCTTCAAATAAATTATATTTTTTATTTACTTGTAATTATATAATATATATATATATATATCTGTATATATAAGTATTATATGATATATATTACATTCATAAAATAGATACATAAAAATATTATATATATATAGTAATATATATATATATATATATACTATTATATATATATATATATATAGATGAGAGAAGAGAAGAGAGAGAGAAGAGAGAGAGAGAAGAGAGAGGAGAGAGAGAGAGAGAAGAGAGGAGAGAGAGGAGAAGAGAGAAGATAAGAGAGAAGAGAGAAGAGAAAGAGATGAGAAAGAAGAGATCCTTTTTTGTTTTCCTTGTTTGCTTCATATCTCATCCAAAATCTATTTTTTATGTATAATAAAAAAGATTTACTCGAATTTTCATTTCTGTAATATGTTGCTGAAAAATAAAAAAGAATAATAAAATTAAATACAGTTCTTTATAACAATCCAATTGATTATTAAAAAAAAAATCATTGATTCTAAAAAAAAAATTCTTCCAGACCATGAATTTATACACACTCAACTGCTCAACCATCTAATCTGTACAGTTTTAAACTTAAACTGCGTAGAAAAAATAGTGAAAAAAAAATAATACTATAAACATTCAAGCTAAAAATTTATCTTTCGCTGTGTTTTTCTAATATATATATATATATAATAAATATAATATATAATTATATATATATTATATATATATATAATTATATAATATATAGATAATATATATATAATAAAATCTTATAATATAGTTATATATTATATAAATATATATTATTATATAAAATATTATATTATTAATAATTATATTATATATATATTATATATATATTATATTTATTAAATTATATATATATATATAATAATTAATATAAATAATATATTTATATATATTGTATTTAATATATAATATATTATATATATATTTATATGACAGAGAATTGAGCTATTCTGTCTAGCTGAAGTCGTTGTGTTTTCTTCCTATGATAGTATATGAATATTTATACTCCAAATTTTCTTATCTATATATTTAAATGCAAAAAACTTTCGATTTGAATTTTGATATATGAATGTGGTAATATAGCATACATATTGTTATAAACTACATCCTGTTCGTCTCAACGGTCCGTCCACATTTGATCTCATTTATATTCTATAATAAAAGTTGATTAATAAATTTAGTTTTACTTGCTTTTTTATTTATCCCTATTAAAAAAAACAGCCACAAAACGTAACAAGTTTCACTTACAATTTTCATATGACTTTTCGGCTTGGTTCATATTCGGGCGATCGAAGCGAGCTCTTTAGCTGCTGTGGCGTTGCACATATCTTCAGACATATTATTCTCCGTTAGGAGCAAGCATAAAGCTTTGATACATTAAAAAAAAACAACAAACAAATCACAAAACACTATCCGGACATTAATTGTCTAAAAAAATTAAATTTAGTAAATGGCAACCACTATTCTTGCGTATTTAGTAGAAATATTATATTATTAATTATAATATCATATTTATATTAATATTATTTTATTATTATATTATTATTATATTTTATTTTATTATATTAATTATTATTATTATTATTATTAAAATTTTATTATAATTATAAATAATTATTATATATTTAATACATTAATATTTTTATTATATTTAATATAGTAGTTATATTTGTAAGTAAGTAGTATAATATTTATTCATAAGTAAGTAAAAAATGCTTATTATAATATCAAAAAGTAATTAGTAAGAAGGTCAAACTACAGACAGTCATCTATTATCGAAACATTTACAGCCAATCTCGAGGCAGTATCATAGAGATTTGTTGTTTTTTGTTGGCACATTGAAGTTAAAGCTTAGATTTTAGTGAGCGTCATTTGAACTATTGACCATCTATACATCTGTAGGTATAAGTCTTGAGTACCAAGTCTATAAGTAAAATCATAGATTTAAAAGTATAAAAGTTTATTTTATTTTTATGTATAGGATTATTATAATTAACCCTGTGTATATATAAATTTTGCATATACTATATTAGTTTGATGTAAGTGTGACATAGAGTTTCTGATATTTAAATTTAGTACATTAGTGCTGAAGAGAAGTCTTGAAATTGCTACTATACTATGATTGAGCTGAGTCACTATCACTGTATATATATAATATTAAAATTTAATATAATTTTACTCAAGTCTAGCCTACGCAGTTTGTCCTGTATCGCGCATCACTACCCCAAAAAATAAAGTCAGTTCTAGTATACCATACTATTGGTATATATATAGATATATTATATTTATATATATATAAGTTAATTATTAATAATATATAAATATATTATATATATAATATATATACTGTTTAATTGTGTTATGTTTTTAAATTACATTAATATCTTAATGACTTACCAAATTAAGGACTCTACAAGATAAAAACGAATGTCTATCAAAAAAGGATTTCCATGTCATTTCGTCGTAATTATAAGTAATATGTCTCTTATAATAATCGTATGCACCGTTTTTTAAAGGAGATACAAAAGTACATAGTTAGAAATAATATTATATGACTTTTGTACATTATATTATTTTCATTCTGAGTAAATATAAGAATCATTTATCCTCAAACAGATTCGATCTAAATCCTTAGTTTTCTTATTAATAGATAACAGATTCATATATATTATTATTTCTTGAATAGTTTTAAGTATTTATTCCTCATTCAAACGCTACCTCATATTTTCAATATTTCTATTCTCTTGTCTTCTTCAAACTCTTTTTTTCTACCTCATATTATATTGAATGTATATATATATATTAATATATGAGTAAGTATTATATATATATATAATATAATATATTTATATATATTAATATATTTTATATATATATATATAATATATATATAAATTAATTAATTATATCATATATATATTTGAATTTTTGTATATATATATTCTCAATTATCTTTTTTATTGACAAATATTTTACATTTATGCAACTCACAAAAAAAACCTTGGGAGACCTATGAGTAGTTGTTCTCAACATATGTTTTCTCCGATGCATCCCACTTTCTATATAATATTGAGAGCACAATTAAACTAAAGTAATTTTGTAAAACGCGTCTCTTATGGTGTCTGTATTCGACATGAAGTGACTGCCTTTCTGATAAAACAGCTGCGACTGTTCCGGTTCTTCATAAATTCCATAACATACGATTGACTAATTCTACTTTCCACTTGTTTTCATTTAATATTATAACCTAATCTCTTTATCTTAACCAATTATGTGCTTAGGTTCCCCTCTTAAGGGCAAACCCCTCATTGTTCTCCTCTGTTCACTCTCAAATTTTACTCCATAAGTGATTTAAGCTTTTTTTTTTTGCACAAATCATAATTTTGTGTTCTATTGATATCTCATTTGAAGTTTTCCGAATTACCTTGGAGATCTCTAGGCATATTCTATCAATCTAGGTCTTAAAATACATTGTAATAATTTAAAATATCTATCTTATAGATCTCGATTACTGCCCTATTGCTTTGGCTTAAATTTAAGAATCTGAAATTTAGAACACATTTCTCTCTATCTTATCATTTTGGCAAACACTAATCCTCAATATAACTTATGTCTTTTTATATATCGCTCATCCATAAATTATATGCTGGTTTTGCCTTATAACTCTATGTTCGGTTATATGAATAAGTTTTAAGTATGCTTGCAGAAAGCAATATATGAAACAATAATCATAAGGAAGAATTTACTCCCAAAACTATTATAATTTTTTTATATATAATCTTAAAATCTTTTACGTTTTAGCACTAAAATAACGCTTCGTTCCAATCAAAATTTAGGAGTTTACAATGTTCATTCCATTAGTAAATGTATTCATCCTTTATTTTTTCACTTGTAATCAGCATTTTAATTTAATTTGCACATATATTATGCTAACAATATTAGATGAATTTAGTTTACATAAAAAAGAATTAGACCGTCCTATGATACTCACAATATATGACATTAAATTAATAAATATATATATATATATATATATATATATATATAATTATAATATTTTATGAAATATATTTAAAATATATATTTATTAATATTAATATATTATATATAGTATATTATATATATATATATATATTAGATATATATATATATATTAATATATATATTATATATATTTATAATATTATTATATATTATATTATAAATATTTAATATATATATTAACATATTGATAACCTAAGATGATTGTATAAATAATAATATATATATATATTATTAATATAATATAATATTAATAATAATAATAATAAATATATATATTATTAATAATATTGCTTAATATAATATACTATAATATATTGATAAATTACAAAGGGAAAACATGAAATTCTATATTTTTTCATATTATTTTAAAGGAACAATTTTCCTTGTAACTTGTAATTTTATGGTATATATAATTATATTAATAATTATTAATATATAATATAGTATAGTTAGATTATAAAATAATTAATAATGATTCTGAAAATAAATTATTCATTATATATATTCAAATAAAAAGATAAAATATGAACAATCACGTTTTTATATTTGTTATATACAAAATTGATCAAATACTTGATTAGACTTTTAAATATAATATTATTATTTTCATAATTGTGATAAAAAACGTCGTTTCACCATTATTTTTAAATACCACTTCGATTTAATAAAATATGTCGACTTACACTCACTGTGTCTGATCCTTGTTTATACACTTTAAGTATATTATTGACGGGCTGTTTATGAACAGACTACTGTTAGCCTAGCTTAAAAGCCTAATACTATTTGAAAGCATAAAAGCGTAAAGTATGAAACTTAAACCCAATTTAATTAATAAATTTAAAGAAAACTTGATTTTTATAGATTTCTGCTATGAATGCCATATATTAACCCTAAATGAAAGTTAGTAAAGATGTCGTAAATTTACTGAGGAAGTTAAGTTAATTTCTTATCAGTACAATTAAGTACTTACTATCAGTACTTAAATATTAATAAATACATATTTTAAAAGATATATAATCTAACCTAACCAACTAACCTACTAACATAAGTAGTACCTAAGTTACTAATTAAAATAACCTAACCTAATACATAAATTTAGTAAACATTTTCTATTTATATAATTTGTTTATTATTATTAAGTTTATTTATTACTATATAAGCCAAATGGCTGATTAATCCAAACCCAAACATGTGGATCTATCAAAGAAACTGAAACTAGTTATAAAGAAACCAGAAAAGATACCATCTATAAAACCCCATTTATGAAGGACCCAGACAAAAGAAAAACAATCTAAAATAGCATATTCATGAAGAATCCAGATGTAGTATCATCGATATATAGTTAAAATTATATTATATTAAATAATATGTTATTTATATAGAAATAAGAATATAAATAAGGGATAGTCTTCCCTAAGCACCTAACATTAAAAAAAATAAATCTTACATATTATCCTTGATCATGTTGACATTACCGGATCTGAAGTTCATAAATAAATTTAAGTGTTTTTATTATAATCATTTTCTATATAATAAATAATAATAACTAACAGATATTTCTTTTTACCTTAGGTTAAATTTCCCTTCAAATTTCGAAAGGTATGATAAGAGCCACTCTTATTTATTTCAGTAAATATAACAATCCCTTTATTCATTCAATTATAATAAGTATAATTATTATAATATATATATTATAATATTAATAAATATATATTAATATAATATATATTATTATATATTAATATACTTATATATATAATAATTAAATAAATATATATATAATAGATATAATATAATATACATCAACTTAACTGCTCAACGTAGTCTGATCATATTAGATTAAGAGCATATTTGAAAGAATTATAGATTTTATATATATATTACCTT